>VZTG01010316.1:205159-296949 GCA_013397845.1 Melanocharis versteri
TTTTTTAGTTAGTGCCTTTTATGTCTGGCACCAGCTGTCAGAATTTCTAGAGCCTTTAATACTGTGTTAATATCAAGTGGTCCTGTTCCTTCATCTCTGCTCATTCTTGATCTTTTCCTGGGAGCTGCCACCCTTCTCACTGGTGCTGTCAACAGGAAGATGAGTCAAGCCTCCCTGTGAAGTGACTTCATGCACTCAGGTAATCTGGGTGCTACACAACTGCTGGCAGATTTACCCACTCTGAGTGTAATAGCAGCATCCGTCATAAGCCTCTGCTTGTCACATGAAAAGTATCAAATAAGGCCATCCTTCATTAGCACCTATAACTTTAATCACAAATGCTGTAACATCAAGAAGATTAACTGTTGTGTAAAGATAATCGAATACACCCTAAAGGCTGTAATCTTGCTTATTACATGGACACCATCCTTCATATTTTGCCTTTCAGTAATTACTTGAGCTGCGGCAATAGCTTCATATGAACAAGCACTTGCAGCTTGTACTTTGTGGAATTACTTGCACATTGAGTACATTTTTTTTGGTGGCATTAATAAGCTTGTCTGCTGTACACATTTCAGAGAGGAACAGAAGAAAAAAATGTGCAGAAGAAGGCTTTCTAACTGATGCTACAGTGGAAATGGAAACCATATTGCCAAGGAAGTAAAAATGCCTTGGAAGGTGGTGAGATATTGAGTTATTTCTAGCAAGGCATATTAAACACTGAGATTATTTGTAAAGTATTTTTTCTTTATCTTTTTTTTCCTTGTTTTTCTTCTTTTTCTTCCTTTTTTTTTGGGGGGGGACAGATGGAGTCAAACATCTTATACATCTTTTTTTTTGCTTCAATCCCAAAGGAAGATATTTTCTCTCAAAATAAAAACCCTAAAGTCACCCTCTATTTGTCCATCTCCTTATTCTGCTGGTGAATTCAATTCAATGAAGCTAAAAATGTTATATTTTGGCTTTTTAATTTTTTTCCTCATGAGACAGTATGAAGCTTATAACTCATAGAATTATAAAATGGTTTCACTTGGAAAAGTCTTGTTAGATTCTAGAGTCCAGGCATTAACCTAACACTGCCAAGTCCTCTTCTAAACCATGTCACTGAGTGCCACATCTACACGTCTTTTAAATATCTCCAGGAATGGTAGCTACAGCATTTTCCCTGGGTGGTCTGTTCTGATGCTTGTCAACCTTATTGGGGAAGAAATGTTTCCTAATAGCCAAACTAAACCTCCCTGGTGCAACTCACGGCCATTCCCTCTTGTCCCATTGCTTTTTACCTGGGAGAAGAGACCAACTCTCACCACTCCTGAAAAGACCAGTGCCCCAGACCCTTTACCAGCTCTGCTGCCCTTCCCTGGACACACTCCAGTACCTCAATGTCCTCCTTGTGCTGAGGGGCCCAGAACTGGACACAGGATTCGAGGTCTGGCTTCGGCAGTGCTGAGTACAGGGAGACAATCGCTGCCCTGCTGGACACAACATTTCTGCCACGAGCCAGGATGACTTTGGGCACCTGGGCACACACTGGCATGAGTTCAGCTGGCTGTCAACCAGCACTCCCAGGTCCTTTCCTCTAGACAGCTTTCCAGCTATGCCTCTTCAAACGTGTAGTATTGGAGTTGCTGTGACCCAAGTACAGGACCCAGCACTTCACCTTTTTGAGCCTCATACAATTGTCCTCGGCCCATTGATCCAGCCTGTCCAGACCTCTCTGTAGAGCCTTCCGACACTCCAGCAGATTGACACACACTCCTGCCCAGCTCTGTGGTCCAATTACAAGTGATGATTGGAGAGTATTATAGGAGCTATTTGAAAAGCATGCTTCAGTGGGGAAAAAACATCTCCCTCTCAGATTAAAAGCTCTTTCTAATGAAAGTCATAAGAGTAGTGAGCACAGACTCTTGTTTGATCAGAGCTCCAATTTTCACTGTATCTATCATCCCCATATATATTTCCTTTTCCTTGAGAAAGATGTGGAGCTATCCTGATATGACCTTTTCAGAAGGCTAAAACAGAGAAGTGAGGAAGAGCTGAAGACTTGTCGAGTGTTTTATCGAAAAACATTCAGGACACGCTCCTGTTTCCTCTACTATATCCATTGCCACTGAAGCCCACCATTGGGAATGTCTGCTTGGCAGCACTGGGATCCCTTGAGGGACCTAAGCTCTCAGGTGTGGATGTGTTTTCATTGTGTTAGTTTGGTGCAAGGGGGCAGAAAGGCAAACCTGGAACATGGGTGGTAGAGTCAGAGGAAAGGGGGTGGCAGGAACTGGAGAGACAGAGTTATGAGCCTCATTAATGTTGCACTGCACAGCTTTTAGAAGGAAAGACATCAAGGATCAGAAAGGGAGTTTGGCTGGAGGCCTTTTCTGACAGCTGTTACGAATCCCTGTCTGGGATTGAATAAGCATGAAGGACTGTATTGTGTCTTTCAACACTGTATACCTGCAATTGCCAATTAACCCAATTTCCAGAGTTTCACAACCACAGGCAGGTGAAGATAGTTACCTACCTTATCAGTATCATTTCTTTCTCCAAGTGATACTCAGAAAAAGGAAAGAGGATTTAGATGGGAACTTCCCTTAGATCTGTGAGTGCTCTGAGATTAATGCAGATAATTCTGGTACATGCTCATGAGAATTGATCCTTATGTGAGCATCAGTGGTGTTTTTTCTCTGTGTGCTGTTGAGGGATGACTGTGGGGTGAAAGGTCCCTGCAAAGTTATTGCATGTCACCAAGAAAACCTACAGAGAAAACTAAAAAATGCCAAAACCAGTGAAAGACTTTTTAGTGAAAAAAATTTCATGGAGAAAATTTAGCATTGTGTTAGAGGGAGGAAAGGAATCTTGGTTATAGATTAAAGTCCAAACCAGAGTTTTACGTATTTGCAGAGGGGTTGTTGGTCCTTTAGAAACCCATGAACATAATCATCTCAAGGGCAACAACAGGAAGGAGTCATGCAATCACTGGTATTCATTATAATTGCAAATACTGGGAAAATATCTAATTCCTTTGACTATGCTGATGAGTTAGTAATAGGTTAAAGGAAGAAAGTAAGGCTGTAGGTGAAGACAGGCTGTGTAGTGGAAGCTATTAGAGGATACATTTGAATTGCGTTTTATTTTTATCCTTGTTTAGTGGGAATCAACAATGGAGATAATTTTTTTCTTCTCATTTGTCAGATGAGGTTTGTGCGAGGCTCTACTTTTGGCATGCAATCATCAGTACAAAAACGATCATTATGTTTATATTTTACTATTTTCTTACACCACTTTAAAAGTAGTTATTGCTCTAGAGGTTAAAAATTAGCTACAATCATATGTTGTAAGACTATGTGGTGTTTACTACGCAACATAGTTGTAGCTTACATTTCTGACGAGGACTTTATTAGGACTACGGGGGTAAGTTAAATGAATATAATTCATTCCACACTGCTGCTGATTTGCCACCTACTAACCAAATGAATATTCAGAAGAAAAGATGGCAGGAACTAATATCTAAAAGCCCAGCAAATCCATGCTGTACCTAGGTGGTAAAGTGGCATCTTTAACACTGTGCCTGATTTCATCTACAAGATAAGTTATTGCCATCATCCAAAACACATCTGAAATATTCCAATACTTGACCATCCAGATGCCAGAATCAACATAAAAATGGCAATAGTATATGGTGAAAATCCAAACCCCAATGAATCTTATTCTTCAAATCTCACTGCATTCATAGCACACCCAAAAACTATGAAACAATCTAGTCCTAGAAAAAAACCTTATGAGGACAAAGGAGCTGCCCTTACAGTGTTCATCTTATCAGTTAAAAAATTAACTTTAATCAAATGAAGACAGTCCTCTACCAAAATAGGTTAAATCTCTAAAGATGCCATGGGGTATTATGTGCAAACTCATCCAACACAACACAAAAACGAGACCAGGTGTCTCAAAGCTGCATCCAACCTGGCCTTAAACACTTTCAGGGATGGGGAATCCACAATTTTTACTACATGTCCTGGTTCCCTTTCCAGTATATGCCAAATAGACCAGGACTGGAACTTAAAAAAACCTCACAACAGCAAACCAATAAAAATCAGTGCATCTTGGCGTTAAAAATCTACTGGCAAAAGTCCTTGATGTGTGTATGAACTAAGAAGACAATTAGGCTGGGAAGGTGGGACCTTGAGGCTGTAGGAATCACCTACAGAGTTTATGAACAAGGCAGGAGGAGGCCTGGGAAATGAGGTCTGAGTCAATAATATCAACGGTGGAAGAAAGCTCAGATTTCATACAGGTGCTTAAACATACAGTCTCAGTGCTGATACCCCTTTGATCACACATAAACCTTTTCACTGAGTCTTGCTTCAAGTAACCTTTCCCTGAAGTGTTAATCTAGTGTTATAAGCAATAATTCTTTGCCAACTTTTCTTCTGAAGAACTGAATAACTGCTTCTCCCTTGCTAACAGTGAGCAAGGGGGGACTTGCTGACAGGACTAACTATGCATTTTATCTAATTGTTAAACATAATTAAGCTAAATATAATTAAATTAAAGTCAGAACTAATTAAGCTAAATATAATTAAAGTCAGAACAAGTCTTTCCAAACACTAATTATATTAAACTTTGCTGATTTTTATTCAGACCTAAAAAGAATTACTGAGATACTTTTTTTTTTTTTATTCTCCAGGTTTTCTACAAGAATATAGTGTTCTCTGCATACATGGTCTCTCACATACCTTTTGATAGCTAAGTTATCAAATCCTCCTCAACACAAGAATAAAAATAACAACATGCTTGGTTGAATCAGCATAGCCGGGAGGAAGGATGCATTCCACCATATTATCCAGGGAAGGAAAATGGAAAAAAATTGTGATGAATTTATAAATGGAGTGTGCTTAAGGTATTAACGAAACAGGGAAACAGAAAAAAAAACATTGTCATAGCCAAAAAGGATATCAAAAACCTTTTAAAAACACTGTCTATTTATAATATAATTTGCTCTGGGTTTATATCTCTATAGCTCATTGGTTTGAACCACCTTATAGTCTATATCCCTGGGGATAGGATTAGAATAGTACATACAGGATAAAACATAATTAAGTTTGCAATGTCTTCAGAGACTATAGCAAGGACAAGAACTGATTCCACTGGAGGCGTCAACTGTACTTCTCAAAGCCAGGCTATACTCATTGATTCTCTACAGTATTAGCATTTTAATTTGAGCATTAAGGTTGGTAAATTTAGCCTATATGCAATCCTGGAATGCAGCAGCTAAATATAAAACATATTCTGCTAAATATTAATTATGATGTTATGTTATACAGAATGACTCAGAGAAGAAAAAATATAGCAAAATAAAGTTTTGAAACATTAAATGATGCTCAGTAAAGGAAGTAAAAAATAAAAATCTAGAAGCTTTATTTGTCAAACCTTTCCACCAGCTTGCAGCCTTCAGCTCACAGCAGCTGCTACAGCGTCCACTTCTGTTCTTCTACTCTTTCTGTAACTCAGTATGAGTTACTCAATATGAGACAAAACAGAGGCCTCTCATTTTTAGCTGAGAACCAAATCAAAAATACTTAAGGGATTTTATTTCTAAGGCTCTACCCAGTCCATAAACTAAAATCTGACAGGATGACGCCATTTCATATCCTGCCCACCTTTCACAATTCAACAAACTCCAAGTACTCTCCTGTACGGAACAAAAGGCCCATTGTCTGACATGAATACTCAAAAGTATGCAATTATCCCTATCAATCATTCATGCACAAATATAAACACACTTGTACATCTTTGTCCTTATCTATAGGGTTTGCCAAAAAACGTAAGATTCTCGTGAGTGTACGTGCACTTTCACAGACCTGTGTTATCCTCTTTTACAGGGCTTGGTTAATCACATATGACAGAAGGAGGATCACAGTTCTCACAGTGTGATCTGGTCAAGACACCACTCATGAGGACTCCGTTGCAGAGAAGAACAAATAATGCAGGTTTTAAGGTTTTAATGTGATATTTGTGAGGGTTCAGGGTTCCCACTGAAAATGAGTCAGCCCTGCTCTCTGGGGTCATTTGCATGGCTTTGGAAAACTGCAGATTTCTGCTGAGTCCATTGCCGATCTATTTTTTCACTGAACGCTTGCTGATTTCAATAATGATGTAGCAGTGGCTCAGTTTTTAAAGAAATGCAGAAAAAGCCAAGGCAAAACTAGAAATAGTCAAAGTCAACCTTTGTTTCAGAGAGCTCGGCAATGCCTGTTTTCTCACTTTCCTTGTGTCCTGGCAGAGAAGTTGGCATCAGGCCTCAGGATGTGTCTCTCTTCTCTCAACCAAAGGGAGGTTGGACCTATACAGAGCTGGTTATGTGTGCTGGGAAGTGTGGTGCACGCTAGCAGTGGCTGGTAGTCAGAATAAGCAGAGAAAATAATACAGTCGCTCTGGATTTAATAAGCCACCTTTTCATGATGAACCTTCTTTTTTGTTTTCTTTTTTTAACAGAGAAGTGCCAGTGGGCAGGGTGGGAAATGGAACGTGCTGGGGAAAGATTTGGTGAAGGAAGGAGCTAGGGTTTGGTGGCAAAGATGAGTAGAATTCCTCTTTATAATTTTGTCTTTTTCCATTCTGCCTTTTAGAGGGTATAACTGAGAACATCTGGTAAAAAGCACTTAATAAGGAGCTATTTGTTCTTCACTACTCTGCTTTTCACACTTCTCTTCTTCCAACATTCAAACTTAGCTCTGAACTCATCCCACTTTCCTCTGACTCTTATCACCTCATTTTTTCTTGACTCTTTCTTCACTGTGACATTCCCTTTTCTTGTTCAGAGCTACGTATGTCCCTCAGCTCCAGCCTCCAGCCCACCAGGTCAGCCTTCTCTCTATTCTCCATGGATTCCTTGAACAGCTTCAAATGTTTCCTGCTCAGAACAACCCCAAGCTATCCAGTCTGTTCACAACATCCTTAATGCAATAACATCTCCTTTCTGTGCCTCTAAACCAAGACTCGACATTCCTGCCTGGCTCCCCTACTTGTCTGCTAATGAAGGGAGCAATTTTTAAAACTGTTATTATTTTAACCAGCAGCTTTCTTTGTCTTCTACCAAAATGCCTAATAGAGTGTGAGTGAGAGAAAGCATGTTTATGAGCTTCAGTGAGAGTCAAAGGGGACTTGCTATTATTCAGTGCAAGCTGGACTAATACATCATTTTTCATAGAAAAAGATAAACAAGTAACAGGCTATTGAGCAGATATAGATTCATTGCCCAGGATGGGTTTGAGTAATTCCACCTTCCATCCAAGCACACTACTCAACAGAAGAGGCCTAATTCAACAAATGAGAAAAATTTGCAGCTAATGACATATATTTCAAATCAGTCTATTAAATAAATCCAAACCTGAAAAGCTAAAACTTGTAGCAAGTTTCAATTAATAAGCAGGTTGTGGCTGAATAAATTAAAAACTGGGGAGTTACATTTAAACTCTCTTAACCACTTGGTAATGCTGGTAAATTTGCTACCACTGACTTATTAGGTGGTCTCAGCTGAGAAAGTCTCATCAAAACTGATGTAAGGACTGGTCTTAAAAACGAGTATGTTGCCACTTTGCTTTAGATCCCTCCATATTCCTAACAGATCTATAAGCGAAACAGGAAGTTTCCAGATTACTTCCTGTACTGGATCCCAAGTCTGTTGCAGGGATGTACTTTATGACTTTCTGATGCTGACACACCAGGACGCCTCCACTGCACGTCCTTAACTTGTGCTGCCATTCTGGTGCCAGTGACTGTAGCGGAGGCTGTGGGGTCGTTTGTGCAGTGAGGACTTGCACGAACATTTGATAACAACTCAATCAAATTGTTATGTGGCCCCTACCACTACTGAGGAGACAGAATAAGTACAGTTCCTCATTGTTGTTGATGGTTTTCAAGCCTGCTTCAGTGTAAAATAGAGCTAACTTTAAAATTACCATGAGGAATAGTGTAGTTAATTTTCAGTGAAAATTACCGTTGAAGTAAATTAAAAGAGTGCCAAAAAAAATTGTCTTTCCTGCTTGAATTTGACTATACTTCTATTACATGTGAGGTCAGCAGAACATGATTCCTGAATTATTCATCAGGATCTTTCTAGTAACAGGAGGTACACAGCTGTAGACTGAGCAATTCTATATCCACTATACCACAGAAATGGTTTGGCAGGAGAGGCTCCTGGTTGCTAAATAGCTATTCACAGCAACAAAACCAGGACTTAAATACATCCAGTATTGGTTGGGTTTGTTGGTTTTTGCTGTTGTTGTTTTGTTGGTTTTTTTTTTCCCTAGCAGTTAGTAATAATAGACAAAAAGAGACGGGGGAAGAAAGCAAATGGACAAAAATGCTACTATGAAAATTAATAGATGTAGAACATTTCTCGGACCACTGCTATAGTAACTTATAAGAGCTTATTGTTTTTAAATATTGGGTATAAGAGTCTCACAGAGACCACCTTTTTCTTTTTTTCCCCAGTTGCTCTAATTGCCCTTTTCTTTGTATTGGCAAATGTCAAAAATTCAAAGGTTGTTCATGACTATAATAATGCCCCATCCCTGGAAGAGTTCAAGGTCAGGCTGGGTGGGCTTTGCACACCTGGTCTAGTGAAAGGTATTCCTCCCATGGCAGCTGGGTTGAAACAAGATGATTTAAGGTCCCTATCCAAACCATTCTATGTTTCTATGATTCTATAGACTCATAAAATCAGTTTTGAAAACTAAATATACTTCAGATCTGCATTTTCTCATTGCATATTTGTCATCTGGCATTAAGAAAATGTGATTATTGGAGTCAGGTACTGCAACTTTTGACTAGTTTTCTTGGTTTTCAGCAAAAAATATCAAGAATAAAAAAGATCACTAATTAAAAATAAGCAGTTACCTAGTTTATTTTCGTTTCTTAAATCACAGATTAGCGGACATTAAACTCCCTTGAGAATGAAAACAAACTAACCTTTGAATCCGATATTCTCTGCTTTGAACCTCTGGAGTGAAGGAAGTGTCATACATCACTTTTAACATACTTTATGTCCTTGGTACAAATCACACAGATGTAATGATGTAGGGACACAAAACTTTCCATCAGAAAAGAAGAAAACTATTTTTAAAAGGATAAAATGACCAGTTTTTCTAAATGTTCCATCTCCTTCAACCTTCCCAAATTGAGTCAGATGTTCCAGATGGGCCCTTAATAATTCTCACGTGTAATGAAGAAACAGAAGTACTAACGATCAGTTATGGTAACTTGAGCCAATCGGAAATTTTCGCTGGGAAAAAAGAACTATTTCAGATTTGGCGTGTTCCTCACGTAAGTCTATATCAACGAGACTTTCTGCAGACACTTCTCCCTGTAGATGTTCCCTGCCAGAGTTTCCCCTATGACTCACACAGCTTCCCATTTGCTGATTAACATGTTAGCTGAGGGTCAAAATTTCAGAATATTGTGGAAATTTACTCTCAGAAGCACCAAGCCCACCTTCCATTCTCCAGAGATTTGTTTTGTTACATATTATTATAAAAATCTTTCACTTTTTTTCACAAAAAGAGAAAAAAAAAAAAAAAGGGGGTGTTTCCTTCTTGCCCAGCTGCAAAGGTAACAGAAAGCAGGATTATGGCATAGGTTAGTTGGACTTTTTGGCAGAACAAGGCTCTGTGCAATCTAGAGCATCAAAGTAATCCCTGCTTTGAGCACAAGGTGGGACTCAATGACTTCCTGAGGTCCCTTCAAACCCATATCAATCTGTATCCTATGGTTTTATTTTCATTTGGTGGTTTTCAAAGTGTCTTGGTTTAGGGTTTGGGGGGTTATGGTGTGTATCATCAGCATCGTTAAACAAAGGTAGTTAGAAGACAAAGTTAGAATCTCTTGCTCTTCCTTTTGTCCTCTTATTTGTCAATATTTATCCAAGCTTTCAACTTACTCACCCACAAGTGCACTTCCTCTTTCATATGCTTTTTTCTCCTTCGCAGGCTGCAAGGTCATATGCACGGGAAACAACAGTGTTAATGTTACTTTAAAACTGCTGCCGGAGACCTTGGGATTTACGTACTTTCTGGTGAGATAACCAGGTGACTTAAATACTGATTTGAGACATGTTGTTTGTGTATGTGGCAGTAATTCAGACTGGGAATTGGAAAATATGAAGATCTATCTGCAGTAGTCTTTGCCACCTTTTGCAGTTCTACTGTAGTCTCAAATGAGAATGCCATCACTTGCATCTTAGATGTAATTATGATGTTTTCTTTTGGTCTGATAGGAAGGAAGAGGTGTCAGCATTTGCAAGTGGAATGATTCACTAAGCATTATAATGTCATTTATCTTTTCTTTGCCAGTGATGTAGTATTTGGTGAAATAATGCTGGGCTGTCAATCTACTGTCAATCTACAGAGTTCAAAGAAATCAGTCTGTTGGATATTAGACAAATTAATTTTTCCAAGTTCCTGAGTGTTTTTCTTGTCATTCTCAGTGTTGTTCATAGTGAAGCGAAAGTAACAATACACAAAGTGTGAGGTTGGTGCTTCAATGGCAGCTATAGGAATATCAGACAATTTTGCAGGTACAGCCACCTATTGTTTCTAATTTCGGAAGAGACTGAGGGACCCAGTGAAAGGAACACTTAATCTGTATCAGGTTGATTTCTAATCTGTCATAGGATGATTCGTACCAGTAAACTTGTTTCCCCTACAATTTAGAATTACTGTCCCTTACATCTCTTGTTCTTGCTGATGCAGCAACAGATTATGGTGCTATGGACATAGCAAACCAACAGAAATCCAGCACACGCTAGATCTAAAGTGCCATATCAGGGTTTTAAACCCACATGGTTGCTGAAGCATCCTAAACAAAGAATTTTAACTATTGAAACTCTCTACTGTGCTGAAAGATATTTTTGAACATATACACACTGCCTTCTATTTTGATCACTAAACAATCAGGAATTTATTGAGAAATGACAATATTATTTCAGCACTTTTCAGGCAGTCAGAAGTATAAAAAAAGAGAAAGTTTTTTATCTGACTGCAAGCTGGAAAAATGTTTAAATACAAACCCACAGAGACAGATATACAAATATTTTTCTTAATACATGCAGAAATGAGTAACCACATAAAACTGGAGAAATTGTACCTTCAAAAACAGAGACTAGTTATGGAAAAAAACCCTATAATGTGGCAATTAGTATAGCATATTGATGTTCACCGTTGCTAGCAAAGTTTTGGGTGGAATATTATCTGATATGTTTATAAAATGTGGTATTAACCTTACTTGATTTCCTGTAAATTTAGCCCAATACCAACTATATCCTAGAGAAGTGTCCCTGCAGCTGGGTTCTAAAGCAAGTCTAAGTGATGCCATTCGTGTGTTGTCACCAATACAGATACTCAGGCCAAAAAGGAGACCTTGTTCACTGTCTTCATAGCAACCATGGAAATTGCCATGAGGTGACAACACTGCCACTTTGATCTCTCCTTGCTTGTCTCCAGGGTCCTGGTTCCACATCACACATATATTGTTTTTTTCCTGGACATCTTGCTGAAGCAAACCAGGTAATTGTGTTTAAGAAGCTGGAGCAGAGTTTGCCACAGGATGTGCTCCAGGCAGACACTGCGTACACCCTGAACCATCTTCGCCTCTGGCATGCCTCACACTCCTGAACAGTGTCATATGTTGATGTGTGCATAATATCTTCCCTCAATGCCATGTTAGGACTGCCAAACCAGTAGGCTTTGAAATAATCCTCCCATTATCTGTGCATTTTGAAAAAAAGACAACCCACACTAAAAAAACACAAACAATTCTGCAGTTTGTATGGTGTGCAGTGTACATGAACTCTGCCTTGAAGCCAACTATCCTTGTTAAAAATCCCAGGTTTTATACTCATTCGTTAAATAAAGCCCTAAGCAAACCCTGTATAAGTACTATGCAATGAGACCATGACCAAATAAAGGTGGAATTTGGCTGTACGCTGTGTATTTGTTAGTCGATCTATTTTAAATTCTTCTCCATCTAAACCTGTGGGTTAAGGTGACATTTATCCAAAATTAAATACACAAACACAGACACACAATCACGTTAGCCACCGTGACCTTATTTTGCCATGGAAGTTACATGTGTAGGAAGCAAACAATGAGTCTACTGATTACTTTTTTATTTATTAATCATGAGCAATTTTTGCTGTTTACATGCCTCTTACTGATCTTTGTATATAGCTTTTTGAGCACTCACTGTGCCCTCAGCAAGCCGCCTGAAACAAAATTATTCTGAAATGCAGGAAAACAGAAGGCAGACAAAAAGACCAACAGCTGAGTTATGATTTTGCTCATCATTTATAAGTGTCTTCATTATCATCATTTCTTAAAGAACTTACAAGAAAAGGTATGGCCAATGACATATTAGCTACTTGAATCTATATCACTAATAATGAAGTAGTAATTAGTTTGCTTGTTTGTTAAGTAAGATGTAGCTTGTTTTACCACCAAATACCTTGATATCAGTAGGTTGCATGTAGATGGTCTTTAAATGTCTTTTGTGGCATTGTTGACTAATATTTTCATGTTGAAATACCAGATTATTTTGGAGGCTAGGGATCTAATAACTGAGGTCTTTGGTTCCTGGTAAGGAAGGCAAAACGATCTTGACAGTTCAGGTTTTGTTTCAAGTACTGAAATATTCTTATTCCTCACTGATCAATAGACATTTAGGAAGCAAGTTATGCAGAATTTTAGTGAAGAAACACATGGACACTGAATTCAATGTTGATGACATCCATCTCAATACTGCCTTTTCATCTTTCCTGCTTACCATAACTCTGTAGCCCTGTCAAGAAAGGTAAAGAACCAGCAGAACTTAAATTTTTTCTTAAATGTTAAATGTAGGACAACATGCAAAACTGTCACAAATTGAACACTTGTTTTTCTTTCTCACTGAAGAGAAAATTTTGTGGCTACTATTCATAATCTATACATTTCTGAGTTTATCTCACATTCTAAATTCATCCTGGATGGCAAATGATGTGTGGTTTAAAATCAAACAAATAGCACAAAAGCAGAAGTAAATCATAATCTATGTTTAATTGTGAAAATCTAGTACATCTGTTCCTTGCAACATGAAGCTCCATCTCCAGAGTACTTCATTATTTCTGAGCTGAAGCTGGAGCAGCACAGCTGAGTTGGAGCTCTGTTAAGCTTATGCAGAAATCGTCAGTATTACAAAAGTCTGTGTATTAGAGTAACAGCCAGTAAATTTCTTATAAAAGGTGTTTTATTTAATTTATCAAATTATCTTAATTTAGAGAGGAATCTATTAGCCTATTTATGCCCCAGATAATTTGAGTTTGGTAAACAATCTGCACTTCACATTGTGCAGCAGGAAGGTTTTTATGTATTTGTTTATCAATGGCTTAGGAACAAAAAGAACATTCAGAAAAGGATTATCTAATTTGAAATTTACCAAAATGCTTACAGAAATGAGTAGTGAGCAGGTCTTTTCCACTCATCCATTAACAGGGTAAACCCATGGAATAGCTCAAGACTATGTTATTGATCTTGATAAGCCATATGCACCAAGTGGTGTAAGAGAACCAAAGTTTGAAAATGCAATAATATCAGCATGAACTTTTCCCCATAGTGTGGTAATGGTTATATGACTCTGTCTTTTTGAAATCAGAACTTTCTTTTTTAAAATGTTCTGGCTCCTACAGCATTAAAGAAATATTTCAATTAAAAAAAAAAACAAACAAAAAAAACCCCACAACTCTTTGAGGGATTTTTACTGTCAATTAATTTATTTTCCTAACATTCCATTCTGCACTGTAAAGATTAACAACGCACCGAAAAACTATTTTCTTCCCCACATTTACTCTCCTGTGCTATATAGTAAAATTAGAGTTATGAGTAATGGATCAGTTATGACAACATTTACTAGAAGCTGAAACATTTTCCTGCTGCAAACCCCACCATTTTCATCCCAGGCACATTGGTGGAAACATTGCTTTGTCAGCAGGATGTAGAAGCAGAACACAAATAAAATTTATTCTACAAATTTAAAGATGTTTAAAAAATCAAATGTAATTACATCTTTGCCCCAAATTTGGTATCACATACATTGGTCTAAATCTGGAGAAAGCTGATGGAAACTAATTATGTTAGTTCTGCTTCACTTCATTGTAACCAACAGAATAATCTTCCTTCTGCAGAAAAAAAAAATCTGGATTTCTAGAAAACCTTGCTGCGATCGCTGAAAGACAACAACCTCTCTAAAGAAAAAAACGGGGAGAGTTGGAATAGATCGTAGAAGTCAGAGTAGTGTTCATTACCATTTTTACAGATGCCTATCTGGAACAGAGTCATAAATGAAGGGATGAGGATCCTATTTCCATGTGTAAACCGGTGTGTCATGTGTCATGATACGTCGTAGGGTCCTTCTTGCCCAGGTCTCCCGATGGGTGAGCTGCTGGAGACCCGGAGTTTGGATGCAGCGCTCTCGCTGTGACACCTCCGGCCTGGCAGAGTCTGGAGCAAGGTGCCAGTCTCACAGTCTCGTGAAGTAGCCTGATGCACGATTTGATTCAAGTGCTAGAACTTTTACTCTTCCCAGCTGGGAGCATTTCCCAGCTTCTTTCCTATCCATCCTCAGTAGCCTTGCATGCTCATCCACCTGCATGACTCAGCTCCATGATTAATGGTGGCCGATCACGTCTCCTAGGTGCTGATGATATACTATTTTAAACCATCCCAGCTCAAATACCAGGGAGAAGGTGTTCTTTTGACAGGATCTGACAGGAAAATCTGTGAGGAAGGGCATGGCTCTGTTGCCTACACTCAGTTGACTGTAGAGTGGCACTTCAGAAGCTCTGGGATGATACCCCACCTGCTGTCAGCCTAGAAGGCCGTGGTTATCCCAGGAATCTGGTGGCATGTGAGTGCCATTCAAGCAGCACTTGATTCTTATGTGTAGGCAGTGCATTTGAAAAGTTCCTGTCAACGAAGGAATTGGATGAGGGCCCGCACAAACCTGGTTTGATTATTTACCTGTTAAGGCAGCAGAAATTATAAAGGAAGGTTCAAAAAAAGTTTCCAAACCTTCCTACTTGTCCTCCAGCCTTTGAATCTGTACCCCTTTTTATGCACATTTCTGCGTCAGAACTGAGAAAGAGGTTGACTAGCTTGTTTTGAGGCAGAAATTGATCAAGATTTATGAATCTTAAGAGAAATATAAGATAAATATAATTTAGAATTTGATGTGTTTGCTTGTAACAACTGCAGAAAGGTTTAAATACCTTGAGAAGCTCGCAGTGGTTTCCCCTTTCTCCCTTTGAAGTTTGAGTATACAGATTACTGTACCACAGTGTGACTCTCTGCCATGAACTTTTCTGGTAGAAAAGTTGCTATCAATTGAATATCTTGACAAGAAACAGAAAACTCCTGTGTGACATACAACAAAGGATTTGTCATGAATCAGACTATATACAATTGAGAATAAAAAGTCTTTTTCAACTTTTAGTAAATCACTTAAAATTAAATGTCTCTAATTTAGGGCAATTATGCAAATGTTTCTTCAATGAATGAAGACCATGATATGTTTAGCGTATTCTGTTAATGCAAACTTCACTCTGCTTTTGTCTGGTATGATTGAGGCTGTCACTTAGAAAGACAAAGATGTTCAATGAAAAAAGACTATTGGTACAGAATACTAAGTATATTCTAGTACCTGGTGAAGCTAGAAGTAAAAAAGTGTGAGAAGAGGCAGGTATGCAAATCCTGTTGTATCTAATAAAGAATAGCATTAATAAAGGTTTTAAGTATCCTTTTCTTTCTTGTGGATAAGTTTAATTAAAAAAAGAAGGGGGGAGGTGGCTAAGGAAATTATTGTGCATGTATGCTTTCCATGTTTTTCCTCTAAGTGTCATCAATACATCTTAGTCTTCTTTTGTAATATTATTTTTTCTGTTTCATTTACATAATTCATTCATTAGTAATTAGTTATAGCACTTCTGACACATTGCAATTTCCATGGGACTCCTGGAGTCTTCTGTTACTTCTGCATGATTGGAGGAAGGTTTTTCAACACTTGAAATTAGGTCTGTATAAGCCCAAGGAAACATCCCACTTTATGTCCGTGGCTTAATAGAGAGGAACAAAATGTGCTGGTTATTTTATAATCAACATAAAAATGCAAGACCCCTGTTTCAGATGGCTTTGAATTTGAACAAGTAAGTAACTAAAAGATCTACTGGAATGATATAACACCGGAAAGGTCCCCTAAATTTGTTGCATTGTCTGTTATTTATTAAAAGAGTTCTTTGGAATACGGACTTTTCTTGAAGGGTTTTAGAGAGCTGCCTCATTTGTAAAGATGCGGGGGAAATAACTGGTGAGAATAGATGAGAATGTTTACAGCAAATATTTTCATGGCAAAGAGAAAAAAAGACACAACATGACACTTTCCTGCAATGTATGTATATTCTGTTTACTGGGAGATTTTTTTTTCTGGAAGGAAGCAATCTTCTGATCAGTCTTGTATATTCCTTCTAAGTGTGTGCTGAAGGCATGGATTCCATAGAATCGTCCATTCCACAGTGAAATACTGCCATAGAGTCTATAAACAGGACCTGTAAAAGTCAAGCATTTCATTTTTAGATAAAATACTGTATAGGAAAATGTACCTGAGAAATACAGGAAGGGGGCAAAAAAGTTTATAGGGAGCACTACAGAGAACAGTTCAAGATGAACTATGATAAAGCTTTTGCCTTGTCATAAAAGTACTCTTTTTTCTTTATAGTGACTCTATCCTGTAGAAGTCATAACTCCAAAGTATGTTTCAGCTCCTTCCAAGTCGCACCTGTTTGTGCTTTTTAAGTGATTTCACAGGAAAAAACTGTAAATGAGTTTGAACTGTAGCTGGTGCAAAGCTGATTTTCAGTTGGCTCACTCATCCTTACTGCCCTCTCCAACAGCCTGAGATGAAAAAAGCATGGTCCAAGCCCCTGCTGGTAATCCAAGGACCCTCTGGACACCATGTCAGTTTAAAATCTCAGAGGATGAAATCTAGCATGATGTAAACCACATCATAAAACTGCCACAAATCTAATCAGAAAATGACACGCTGTAAACTCATCAAAGGAGAAATGCTGGTTTATTGGCATCAAGAAAATAAGGGTTTTAGGGGATAAAAACGCCAGCCCCTTCAGCTTTGAAGAGTACCTTCAGTTCCTGGAAAGAACAATGAGATAGATTGGAGAGCATGCAGCAGTACAAACATGTAGGGACACGTTCACATTGACCTAAAGTGTGTTATTGACATAGGAAATGCAGCTAGAGTAGAATAGGAGGGAATGGGAGGGAGGAGGGAATGATTGTATTTCTTGGTTTTTCTCCTTCCCATCATGTCCCACCCACAGCTGGAACGGTAGCAGTGAAACTGGCTGGCTGCTCTGAAGGTTGGAGGCCGTCCAGGTGGTGCTTGGCACAACGAACACTCTTTTGGTGCTATGGCTCCTGTCTCCTGGCCCAAAGCAGATCCCTCATCCTGCTCTCAGGAGAGAAGTAACACAACATTAGAGACAGAGGGAATGTTTTTCCTCGGCCACTTACGCTTCTGCATTGTCTTGTGGGACATAACTTTAAATGTTGACCGAATCCTGTCCTGAGTGCCATTGCTCCCAAATCTTCTCTTTTGCCAGAGTCTGGCAGATGACAGTAAATGCAGACACCAGCTTGCTCTAATCACAGAAAGAACATTTTCAGGAACAAAAGAAAGAATTTTAAAAGTTGGAATGCAAAATCAGACTATAAACAAGAGCCACAAGAGATCTGCAGAACTGTGAAAAGGGTTGTTTCTACTAAAAAAAAAAAAAGCCCACAGTTCTTTATCTTACATTATTTTTATATGAAATTAGGTCTTTTCAAAGTATCATGGAAGCTTTCAAGCATGTGAAACTTTGGCTTAGATGTTGACACATCTTTTAAAAACCAAATTAATCCTCTTGAATCTCCTCTCCTCTCCTCTCCTCTCCTCTTTTTCTTTTTTTACATTCTTATTTTATCTTGATNTCAAGCATGTGAAACTTTGGCTTAGATGTTGACACATCTTTTAAAAACCAAATTAATCCTCTTGAATCTCCTCTCCTCTCCTCTCCTCTCCTCATTTTGATTTGTTACAGTAATTTTTCATATTAAGAGGATGCACTCAAGTTCATCAAGAAAAATATGCACCCTTTCAAACCTTGCAGCGAAATGCCCTCAGCTTTTGATAAATGTGTGGAAATGCAGTATTGGTTTATAGGCATTTTCCCAGAAAAATTACATGTGACACTTCATATTGTTCATGTGCTTCATTTCTTCTGTAACCAGAGACAAAAATTGGATTGCTGCTCTTACATTTCCCAAGAACCAAGTCCATAGTTTTGATCATGTCAGATCACCTGTACTCTGGAGGAATAAAACTGTGAAAAGAGTTGTAGCATCAGCTTAGCTCTTCCACTTGTCTCCAGGTCTAAGTAACCAGCCATTGCTTTCACAAAGAAGTCTTTTCCTTCCCAGCTGCCAATAAAAGCTTTCTGAAAACCTCATAACGTGATTTTCTTGATAGATGGTAGTCCTTTTGGGCACATATATAATGGTACCATGAAGTGTTGCACGAGTTTAGGAAACAGATATATCTTCCTAAAGATCCTAGAAACAGCAGTAGCTAATCCAGACATCTTCCTCATCCACATTAAAGATATCCAGGCCGTGTTTTTCAATATTTGAGTAACTTCATCAAGTTGATGAAAGCTGACTGATGAAGTAGCTCAGTTGCTCTAAATTAGCAGTGCGGGGAGTCACACAGCTTATGAGCTGAAATTTCTCCAGCTCTTGCAGTCATATATGCCTAGACTTTTATTTATTTAGGTAGTTTTGTAGTTTGTGAAAAATGTCTGTGAAACAGAAAAACAGCTGTGGCTCTAAGCAGAGGACTGTGGGTAATAATTAATAGAACTGTTATTTAGGCTTGAGAGTACTCAACAGCTGAATAGATCCAAATCTGTAAAACATGAATTCAATTAATATTTTTGTCTTATGTTTTGGCCACATTCAAGTGGGTTGAGCAGAGCAAAAGGCATAGTGGATCTCTTTATTTTTCTAGTCAAAGCACTTATTTTACTGGCAGCTGCTCTAATTAAGGATGTCTAAGTAAATGCAGTTTTCAAGCTTTGTTAAAAGAAAATGTTTTCTTAGTGCTACATTCTGATTTGTCATGCCTACATACAATGGTGCAGATGGGCGAGTCTTGCGGCACCAACATCCAAGGCTTTCTGCAGGGATTCAGCTGTCCAGAGCTGTCAGTACCCAGCTGGGGAGACACGGGATTTGGCTGCTGTCAGATAGAGGAAAGGGGTAGGGGGCTCCCAGCAGTCTCAGGGTTCTCACTTAGGCAGATGTTGCCTTCAGGAGGAGAGGGATGAGCTCCAGCAGCTACAGCTCCTCAAGCTGCTCCCCATTAAGAGTCAGTGGTGGGGAATGACAAGAAGGGAAAGTTTCTTTTATAGCTTCTGTAGAAATGGGTTTTCAGCTGGGTTTCCAAGGGAAACTGGGACTTTGAAGGGAAGGTTTTCCCCATATTTTGAGTGGGTTCTCAGACTCCAGAAATGGAGGACAGCAAAGGTGGATTTTACATCAGTTTTGGGCAATGGATGCATGAGGCTAATTTGTGTTACGCAGCAGTAGCTCACATCTAACACAGTAACCCTGGCTAAATTTTTTAGCTGTCTCTGAGTTAGAAAAAATTCTTCTTTAGCTAAATCCCTGTCAGGTGAAAACACAGAAATAAACACAGAATTCCACTTCTTTCAGCTTAAAGTCTTAAAGGCATTTTTTCAAATCTGAGATTCAGATCTATTGCTCTGATAGTATATAATCACAGGTTGACTAGGAGTTTTCTGTTCCTAATCTTCTTTATTTTCAGACTTACTCTTAACCACTTTCACAAGATAAGGCTTGTCTGTAATTGTCTCAGCTTTATCACAGCTGAAACCTAATCCTTTTTTCCTTCCACAGCTGTGGTTTTCTTTCAGAACAGATTATATGTTTACGGAACACCAAGGACTGCAATTTTCTTGTGTATTTTGTTGTTGTTGTTGCTGTTGTAATTGCTGTTTTTTTCCCCCGCCTTTTTAATCAGGTTTTCTACTTCTACTCTTACTCATCATGTTCTTCACTCTACACTTAGGAACAAATCCAAGAAAGGCTAGGGATAATTCTTGGTAATAAATCTGCAGAGGAAACACCAAATGGCAAATCGTGTCTTTAAACAGGTGAGAAGATGGCTATGAGCACTAGAGCTAGATAAACATTTAGGTTCTTAGTTTCCCACTGAAATATTCTGATGGTCTAGTAGCCCAAATAAATTGCCATGGGACCTTAGCATTCTCATTAGTTACACCTGATTAAAACAAAGATTGATTTTTCTGGTTTTTAATCGATAAGGACATTTGGACTGACAAGGAGTACAACTCACATGCCTGATA
Source organism: Melanocharis versteri (assembly GCA_013397845.1). NCBI lineage: Eukaryota > Metazoa > Chordata > Aves > Passeriformes > Melanocharitidae > Melanocharis > Melanocharis versteri. Next base: position 225,678 of record VZTG01010316.1, read on the forward strand.
CCTCCAATAAACAGAGCACTGAGTGTCGCAGACCTCTTGAAAGCCAGCTGTCCCTAAGCACTCCTGCTTAACTAGCTCAGCACAGGATTTATCTGCCATTTTCTGAAGAATCAGTTGCCAATATTAAGAGGAGGATATTGAAGTACAGTGATTCTGGAGAATGAGAAGAGGTGAAGTATGACTAACTGTTAAACTATTGCGTTTGAGTTAGTTCCTGTTTAGATGTTTTGGGGTTTTCATCTCAATTTATGCTCAGTCCATTAACCTACAGGTCACACTCTTTCTGACAGATCATCCTGAGCTCAGGTCTTGCAGGCAGGGAGATAGGAGCATGTCTAATGGCACTTATCTCTTCTTTCAGGCATCAAAAGTGATGAAGTAAAGGATTTTTTTAATATAAATTCAGAAAATACAGAACATTATAAAGATATTGTGGGTTGGTGGTTAAAGAAATATCATTATTTTCTCTAAATAAAAAGTGCTTGCATAGATGAGGACAAAATATCTCCAGCATTTCATGTCGTGGTGGTTAAGCTGTGCTTGCAGTTTCTAGGTGATATATAAAACAGGGCTGCAGGTCTTCTCAGAAAAAACTGGAAAACAAAATGACTGCTTAAAGAAATGTAAGGAGGATATAAAAGGCTACAATATACATGGGAGTATGCTAAATTCTTCCTGGTTTTGATAAATGCTAGAAATCTCATATCTCATATAACTGAGAATCATTCTTTGCATACATAATCATACACATAATAGATAGCTTGCAGATAAAAGTCCTTGTCGGAGTCAAATCTTAGAGATATACTTTTTATTGTTATCATGAATAGACTGATCCAGGTGGGTGAAATCATCCTTTCTGAAGTTGGATGTGTTCCCACATCAAAGGCTTTTGTTTAACCATGATGTAAACACAGACACATCAAGAAAATTTTTAACCTTTAAAACAATATGTCATTTCATTTTCCTTTTTCCTCAGCTAAAAGTTTACCGGGATCAATCTGTTATGCACCATAAAATTTCAGGATTGTGACTAATCTTAAAGACGGATTTAAAGAGAGTTATTATGGTTGACTTGTGAAATAGACTGAGAGCATAAGAAATGATCGTGAGCAATATTTCATTTGGGTAAAGATTGAAATGCCATTGGATTGGACTGTATATATTCTAAAGAATGATAAAATCAATTCCTATAGATGATGTAGAAAATGCATTTTGGCATGTATAGAGGAGTGCTTTCCAGACACATGACCTCTCTTAAACCAAGTGTGTTAAAAATTCACAGTCTTGCAGGTTTATGTGCCCCTGGTAGACAAAAAAAGCAGTGCTCTGAGTCAGCCAGAGTTTCACAAGTGCTTGACCTTGATGTTTATTCAGATATTCTCAAGTTTACAATATTATTTCACTTGTTCTCTATATGATTTCACCTGCGATTACAGAGCAGTTTGCTGAAGTATTCTTGAGGACTTTTCCTAAATGATTGTCATTCTGAATAGCTCATGGCATGGCACTCCAGGGTAATACCCTTCTATTCAGAAGTGATGCTTAAGGACAAGAGAGGAATCCTGAAAGTGCTGTATACCCCCTACTGAGATTGAAAGATTGTGGCAGAATCCCTCTGAAATTAATGTTTTCTCTTAAGACCCTTAATGATAAAAGCTGTTCTTTTTTTTAGTTATCTTTTTTATTATCTGACCAGATTTCAAATGTACATGGCTGTTGTTCTCAAATAATACTTTATTTTGCAGTTACTGTTCCATTTACGTCCTCCCCCACATTTCTGTAGCACCAAACAAAAGGATCATAGTTATGCTTATGCAATCTTTTTCTGTAAGAAAAGACAGATAGAGTTCAATGAATAGAAGTAAAACCAAAACTTTAAAACCACACCTTTATGACTTTAAAATTGTTTTTGAGAGCATAAATCAAATTTCCTGTGTTAGTTTACCACACATACATGTTGACTGAGCTGTGTTAGGATGAACAGTCTTTTTTTTTTTCATTTGCTCTGTTGTAAAGGACTATTTAACAAGGAGAAAACTGGACTTCTCGAAAAATTGGAACTGAATATTTATTATTAACATTGTACAAACTCATAGTAGACAGTAATTTAGCAGAAATTCAAGAAGGTAATACTGCATTGTGCTATAAATAAACTTATCTCCATCTGGATTAAGAGTATGTGTAATTAAGAAAAAACTGCAGGCACATCTGAGCAATTGATTTTAATCAGTAACTCAGGCCCCGTGCCAACAGTCAGCAGACAGATGTATATATATTACCTCTGTAGTTATTATGTTGGTTTCTAGATTTGGGACAGGTTTTTTTTGGTTGGAACTGTATATATGAAAAAGGAATGCAAGAACAATGGTTGTCTACGATCCAGGGGCTTACACCTACTGAGGTGTTTGATTTGTTGACAAGGAGATGAAAACCAAAATATTTTGGTGCTGTCAACTGTGGAGCTAATCCCTCCCCCAGAGGACAGGCTCTCAGCAATGTTCCCTGGGAAATGCAATCTGGCTTTGGGAGCTTACACTACACGAACCAAATTCCTAACTAACGCTTCCTAGAGGGTGGTTACGTACTACAAGAATCATTCCTGCATCCTGTTCTCCTGGTGGATTATGGCAGCATCCATTTCCACTCATTCCTCGTTCTCCTGCTGTGATGTCGTTTGTCATATGAAATATTGGTACTCTGGTCATTGTGGTGCTTCACAGGGAAGATCATAAATAAAACATGCAGTTCACCGTTAAGGCTTTAGGTAAAGCTGTGTAGCCCCCAAGATCAGGAGGCAGAGGTACTGGCTTGGTGCTGTTAAGAATAAAGAAGGGAGTTGTTAATTCAGTTATAAAAAAAAAAAATCCGTTATGATCCCTATTTCACAGTTTCCTGCCCATAATGACCTATCCAGATTTCTTTAATTTTTAATTATCTGACAGTTGACTGACTATTGTTTGTGGCACACCGAACTCCAAAGAGAGAAAGTTATGAATCCCTCATGTATTTGGTTTCCTCTCTCCAAAAGCAATATTTCAGAGATCATATAGGATCTTCAGACCAGATTCATACTTCTCTGATCTCTAGTCATAGAGGAAGCACTCGCACATCAACAAAACCACCAAAAAAGGAGTAATATTGTACTTTAAAGTGCCAGTTCTGTGATGTGTCACTGATACCCAGGTGTAATTAAAAAGAAGAGAGTGAGCGAGGATATGTTGTGCTTAGATTTGGTCTTACCTAGTTACACAGCTTTAATGAATTTCACCTTGATTTACCTCCAGGTGTAGAAGAAGTGAAGCAGGTCTAGTCCTTGGCAGAAAAGAAGGAGGCTTGTGAGCAAAGCTGGCTCAAATCTCCATGGTGGCTTAATGAAAACAGAACTCGCTCACCCTAGAAATGAGAAGAAAATAAGAGATATTCACCATCCAGGCCTCCTCCTTCCTGGTGAAGGCTGGATCTCCCTGTACGTCCTGCCAGGGATGCCAGGCTCCTGTATAGCACAGGCAGTGCCATGATGATGGGCTGGATTGCCTCCATCCTCCATCTAGTATCCTGCTGCTGAGTCTTGTCAGCACCTGTGTTCTGTGAAAAGGTTACAGCGGATGCAGGTATGAAAGATCAGCACCTCTGTTAGCGCTACTCTCCCTTTCCGCTTGGGAATTGCTCCATTGCATTAAACCTTTGAAATTTAGAACAATACTAAATATTAAAATAAATATGATATTGTCATACTATAAAGCATAAAGAACAGCTTCGTGCATTCTGAAAATGAATCAGTCCATTTTACTTTAATTCAGTTTTTCTTGACCAAAAAAAAAAAAGCCTCAGTCTATAGTCTTTTACTTGAGGTGGGCTCTAGGAGATATATGAAGCACAATTTCTGAAGACCTTTGTGATTAGCTGTGAGCTAGCTATATATTAGTTTCCTAACACTGTTCCATCACTGCACAATAACTTGCAAGTCCAGGCACAATAATATAGTCTCCAAAATAAGCTCTTGTGTGCGTCAGGAATGCCTTAGAGATAACTGTAGCACTCTTGGTGTGCTGCAGAGTTGTAGTGACAGCCAATTTTTAGACAATCCTCACAGTTAAAATTACTCTGATCTCTACAATCCGTCTGTTAGGCGACTGGTAGTTCCTGGAAAGAGGTCACTCGGTCTGTTCAGCCTGGAGAAGAGGAAACTGAGGGGAGACCTCATTGCAGCTACAACTTCCTCACGAGGGAAGCAGAGGGGCAGACACTGATCTCTTCTCTGTGGTGACCAGTGACAGAACCCAAAAGAGTGGCCTGAAGTTGTGTCAGAGGAGGTTTAGGTTGGGTATTAGAAAAAGGTTCTTCACCTAGAGAGTGGCTGGGCACTGGAACAGGCTCCCCAGGGAAGTGGTCACAGCACCAGCCTGACAGAGTTCAAGAAGCATTTGGAAAATGCTGTCAGGCACATGGTGTGACTCTTGGGGATGGTGCTGTGCAGGGCCAGGAGTTGGACTTGGTGATCCTTGTGAGTCTCTTCTAACTCAGCGTATTCTCTGATTCTGTGAAAATCATGTCACTACACCATCTCTCTTCTGTACTGGGCTTTGTGGCTGCATTGCAGATGCAAACTTGGCAGAAAGTTGACACCCTCATCCAGATATTTCCTTCATGTGACAGTGTCTTCCAGTTGGGCTGGAAAAAATTTGATGGCTCTTATCCCCAGTCCAGACAAGAGCCTGAAAGAGCAGTAGTGGAAGTTCAGCCATTGTGCGGGAGTCAGTAGCAGGCAGAGCTCTCTTCAGGTGCAATGTGCAATCCTCCATCTCCTCCTGAAGCTCACAGGTTACCTGCACGCATGGCACGAAAGCATTAGTACTAAAGAAGCTCTCTTAATCTTAAAACATCTGGGGCAAGATCATCTGCCAGAATAGAGCATTCAGGAAAGGGTTGCAAGCATTGGTAAAAGCCATAAAATCCTGTGTCCACTGAGACCGAGTGTCCTTTCTCCTGATCCATGGGGTGGATCAACCTGGAGGCCAGTCAGTTATGGAGTCACTGCAATTAAGTGAAACAACATCTGGAGCATCATGCATTTGTTGTCTGCAAGACAGAGAAGGAACGCTCCATATAAACAAACAGCTGAGGGATATATCTTTAACTAGTAGAATCTTGCCCTGCTTCGGTTACCCCAGCAAATCTCTGCTCAGTTTCTGAAGTTGTTAATCAGCTGAAGATTTCAGTATTTATTTGGAATAAAAAGATATTGCAGTAACAGCAAGAAGCTGTGGTAGGGTGAGCTATTCAAAAAGGCAGCCTGTGAGCTGAATGATGACAATAAAAACCACCTGGTACCACACTCGTAGAAGGAATCCCCAGAATGCTTAAGGGCAGAATTTGTACGAAAAACCTGTCTGGTGGCATCAGGTAAATATTTCTGGTATAACACAAAATGTTTCCAGAATTGCTGTAATAGCACAAAAGACTTATTGTTTTTCAACTCTTATGTGTGCCACTTAGTTTTATTGGTGCCAACAGACCTAAAGAATTGTTTCAGAAGCCTGAGAAATAAGGTCTCTTCCACAAATGACCCACAAATAAGTGAAAAGCTCCTTTGATAGAGTGCCGGTCCTGAGTGTGAATTCTCTTTTCTTTTAAAAACTAAAATTATTTGTACCAAACTTCCCTTTTTGACTTTCCTCATTAAACATTTGGAGGAACACAAGTACCCAGGGGGAAAGATAAAGACAGCTGTGCTGGCATTTAAGCTGGCAAAACACTGCAGTGGGAATACACTGCCCTGAAGAAATTTATGAAATATGCGTATCCAGATTAAGTATATCCCTTTTATTGTTATGGACTGTCTCTGAAGCTGTTTGAAATGTTTAACTGCTTACTATTAAATGAATGTGCTTGCCTTTAGGGAAGGCTTCACATGAAACCATGGAGCCAATAAATAATTTAAAATAAAACTTGAGAAAAGTATTAGCAATTAGTCGATATGTGTAATAATTTATTTCAGTTTTCCTAATAAGTCATGGGAATAGCAGATGCATGTGCTAATATCTTATATCCCTACTGCTATTTGTACTCAGCGGGAACATATTGTACAAATATTTTCTATTTTCTTTACTAGTTGTTATATACATATGGAATTGGAATTCCTTTCCAGGGAGCGTCCATCCAGTCTAAGAGCAGACATTCATGTAAATGTCTCAAAAGTGGTTTTCCAACGTGTTTGTTGAGACATGTTTGAGGTGATAAAAGCCCAACCTGATTTGAATCCACAAAATTTTTGATACATGGCAGTTGGTAACCTGGCATTCACTGGATGGAGAGAATTAAAGGGTGTGATAAAGAGCTCTATATTGTGGTGCCACTGAATTGCAGGCTGGTAGGACAAGACAAAATAAACTAGAAGTTTAGAGGAAAATATATATCTTTAATTTTGATTAGCTGACAGTTACAGAAGGATGCTGTAACCTCTGCTAGGCAGTATTCACCGGTGGGTCACAAAATGAAGTGTGTGGGATTATTGTACTGGCAGGAATCAAATCTACCATGATTACAATTGCTTAAGAAGCTATCAGGCTTCTGTAAGTAAATACTGTGACATCACTGGGCATTCATTAACATAATTATGGAAGGCATTCAAGTTGGTCAAATCAATCAGAACAGACCCTTTATTTCAGCATCTCCACAAAGTTGGAGTGGATCCTGATCAGCTCCTGGGCAACATCAACCTTTGATTGCTGCTGTTTCCTTTTTCCTCCAGCTGTGATTCCTTCTCTCTGTTTTGCTTGTCGTTCTCTTCTTCATTCATTTGCAAAGGATTTGACTTATCTACTCTCCATGCAACCACCTAGCAGCACTATACCATTGTATCTCTGTATGCAGAGGTGGTTAAAATAGGTATTTTTCAGCTGCTGGTTTGGCCCCACCACCCGATATGTGTGCCTCCAACAGGAAGGATACAAAAGAGAATGAGCACTAGAGAGAGAAAGAGGCTTTCCTCAGCTTTCTTTTTCTGTTTTTCTTGTGAACACTGAGCTTATTCTGTCTTCTGGGAAGCATATGGCACTCCAGCAACAGGAACAACAGCTCCAGATTGGATATTTTCAACCTGTGCCCTGTGGGATGCTGGAGATTAATGGAGTATTTTCAAGAGGTCTGAGAAAGTGCCTCAAGTGAGATCATCATCTGCAAACATCAATTTCATCATCAGTGCATCCACACCTTCTCTGGAAAGCTCTGAATTGGCCCTGCTGGTGTAAAAGTGTTGCATGCAGCAGGGCTTCAGGCCTCGACTCCACCTTGTATCAGTAGAGGATGAGATAAACTCTTATGTTAAGGTCTTACCATTTAACCTTGAAAGATGCAGTGGCACATCTAGCTGATCTTCTTTCTCAGGACCTTCTCCAAAGTGGAATGGATGTCTATTCATATCACAGTCTTTAGCTTTTATACATGTGGGAGATGGCCTTGGCCTAGGGTGAATGCAGCATAGACAAGACCCTGCAATGCTTGGGCAATAAAGTGTATTATTTGCAAAGAAGGTTATTTGTTGTGGAATTGCTTTAAAGCATCCCTGAATAAGTAGTAATCAGGTCAATCTGATTTGCATGATTCAAAATATAATTTTTCTTCTGAATATGAGAAATCTTGCCACTGTAAAGAAGCTGGGGAAAGAGAAGAGAAGTGTACCTTCATTGCACTTTCTCTTCCTCTCTCAAGTACTTCAAATGCTTCTACATCCAGGTGAGATGCCTTTGTCTCATCCTACTTAAATACCCAGGTGGACTAGGCTGTGTTCTGGCAGAGTCAGCAGACTAAAGAATTCATCTGACTGAGAACAAATTTCAATAGTTCACACCAAAATACGGTTACAATTAAGGCAAACACTGCCTGCCACTGTATCTCAAATTTCTAAATCACGGTTATCTTGCATTTCTTCTGGTTTTCTGTATGTACTCACCTGTTCATAAAAATGTGTTCACTGTGAGACCACTCACGTACATTTCTTTAAGACAAAGATATTTGCATTTTTTCTGTAGCGTCATGAGTAGAAATCTATACAATATAGATGCATTGTTTTAATTTCTGTGATAATATTGGTGGGGCTTTTTTTTTTAAATAGGCAGAAAGAAACAGGAAGGTAATTTAAGTTACACAAACTTTCACATGAACATTTTTCTAAAACACATTAAAAGTAAATGTTATTGTCTAATTTTCTTTTAGATGGCTAATTCTTTAGATCTTGTGCAATAGTATCAATAATGTATTTAGTTTCTTGGATAAGATAATGTTCTGTAAAATTAAAAATTCAGAATTGTATATTTGAGAATTGAGATTTTACAGCTGGCTTTTTGGCAGAAAGGGACTAGAGTTTTTTGTAACAGCTCAACAATATTATCTTCCTAAAATTAAGGGATTTCATAACTGTTCATTTGCTTGAGCTATTTCTGATACACTAGAACTTTATCTACATGGCAAAAGCAGGTGTGAAAATGATGGCCTATAGCATATTCAAAAATGGCAGACCCTATTCAGTCTCCACAAGTTGTTGTACACGCACAAAGCGTAAGAAGTACAAAGCAAGGAACCATTTCCTCAGGAACTGATGGTGTTTCAGTTCGCCCTATTTTCACCTGCCAGAGGGAGAGGTAGAAGCTGTCCACTGTTGAGACAATTGGAAGCTTTTGACATGAAGACAGTTTAGACAAGCTCTCATCAGGAGCCTGGTTGTGCCAGGAGAGAGTGAAAGGGAGATGAGAGGTGACAAATTATGCTTGGTCCTGACCTAGTGCAAAATCTTCAAGGTTTATGTTTCGGTGATACACATACTGATCTGTGAGATAGCTCAGAAAATTGCATTGAAAACAAGGGAGCAATTGTTATTTAACTTACCTAGTACATCATCTGGCAGGCATGGGGTGAAGAGAGCAATTAACTGGAAAAGGGTTATTTTAAAATCATTCCCCTATACTATTCTTCCTCCCTTTGGGAGCTCTCCAATTTGAAATCTTGTGCAATCAAGATTTGGTGTTGATGTTTCACCCGATTTGATGAGATTATCAAGGCACACCTGGATACATAACAGATAATGTTCTCCCAGTTTTATGTTTTCATAAAGTCCAAAGGAACTCACAGCTAAGTTCAACAGCAGCTGGATCTGCTTCCATGGTTTTTTGTTTCTCTGTTGGATTTAAGCACAATGTTCTTCTTTCCTTTTTCTTCCTGGCGCTTGGGCTCATTTGTTGGGTCTTACCCTTGTATCACTTCCAACCCTGAGATTTAATCAGTCTGAACTGACTCCTCGCTTCATGCAGAGCTGGGCTGGCCTCAGTGGCACTTGGCTGTGCCCAGCAGACGATCAGTATTTTTGATCAGATGCTGCTCAGAGCAGGAATGGTCCCCTTGGGTATTGCTGTGCTCTCTCCTGTGGTAGGAATTCCCTCAAAGCCAGGCTCACGTGCTGTGCACAGCACTGGAGCCACTTCCCCAGGCAGGCAGCAGATGACAGAGACACAAACACACTCGGTGTGTGGCCCTGCCGGCCGTACCCTGGCAGCAGGGCAGCCCAGGAGCACACCCTGGGGTGGGGAGTGGGAATCAAGTCCAGGGCACCTCCTTGTCAGGCTTCATCTGCAGGCACAGATGCCTCTGAAGTTCTGCAGAGACTCGTAACATGGCTCTTGGCTGCAGCCCAGAGCAGCCACCAAAAGCTTGATGGGTTTTGGCTGCTCCTGAGCACATGGGTCGACTGGAGTGATCAGAAAACACTTGGGTGACCAAGAAGTCTTCTGGAAATGTGCATGTAGGAAAGAATGCTAGATATTTCAGATATGAGTTTTATCTAGCTCCGGAAAACAGTCAGTTTGGGAATACTCTTTTTGCTTACTTTTCTTGTTTCAGTTTTTATTCCCAAGAGCAACCAGAGGCAGTTAAAGCAGGAATAATTTTCAAATGTGAATCACCACTCACCATATGGCTTGAAGTTGGAAATAAGCTTTTAATCATATTCCCATGCAAAAACACTATTCAGAAAATTCAGGGTTTTTTTCTTGTGTAGAATATAACTCTTAACCCAAACTAGAGATTATGGAACAACAACACACACAAACACCCATGCAAAACACTGATTTTTTCTGGTCCTACACTCAATATCCTATATCTGAAAACTTGAATTCTTTGGGAAATAGTCTTCAAGAACATAAGTATATACTGTTCAATCACACATTTAATTCAGTCAAAAGAAGTTTGAGGGGTTTTTTTCTAGTTAGTCTTGCAGAGTGTCTTAGTTAAGACTAAAGAAATTCATGATCTTGTAAGGGAAGGAAAATGTTTCCACAGTTCACTTTCTACATTATGCATACATGCAGAATATATATTTGGAAAGCATTGTGTATTTGATCACTTTTTTACCCCCAGCACACTTTAGCCATGGTCCAGCTGAATATGGAGCAGGTGGTGAGTGCAGTAGGGCTACCTCTATTTCCTGTGGTCTGTGCTCCCTGTGGGCACTGCTGTGGAGAGCACATCAAAGCTCAGCCTCCCTACAGAGCCTGTGCAGCTGTTCCATGCCCTGCTAGGAGGAAACGGGCTGCATGTTTACGAGTGAACTGCTAGTAGACGTCATCTAAGACAATGTGGAATATGCAGCAGAAAATTTTACTCAGCCCATCCAGAGAAAAGCTGGCAAGAACTCAGGTGTTGTCACATCCCATGCTCTGGGGCTTGTCTGGCCCGTGGCATGAGGAGCTCTGGAAGTAAATGATGGAGTAAATGGTCAAACTTCTGTGACTGGATTTAAATTATTTCAGTGATCCTGTAATACTACCTAATACGAACAAAAGATAGTATCAGTAAAGATTAAAATGATGTTGTCAAAAGAAAAACATCGAGAGATTGAAAAGAGACTCAAGCAAATTTGCTTAAGCATTTGAAAAAATATTGAAGAAATTCAATACAATGTTCTTTTTTTTTTTAAATTCTCAGAATGAGAGCCAAGTCTCACAGACCTGCAGGTCCATTGAGTTTATAGTCATGGAATAAATTGTGTTTAGCCTATTTGAAAAAAAAGATGGTTTTAAAAAGAATCATATAGACCAGATAATCTAATAATTCAATGCTTAACGATATAATTCTCTGAATTGGTTTTTTAACTTTTTTTTTATTTTTCCAGAACATACTTCAGTCCTTAGATTAAATAGCCAGGATAATGTGATTGCAAAACAGAATTACAGTCCTCTGAAGCAAAATCCTCATGGAGTTTTATATTAAAAGGAGAACAAGTTCTCAAAATTACAATCTGACATGTCTGAAGTCTTAAAAGACTTCAACTACTGGCAGTAGAAAGCGTATCAATAGAAAACAGGTACACCAATGTTATGTGAAGGACTATATGTTTTGGTAAAGCACGTGCTTTACTGTATGTCCTTTTATGCCAGCACCAGTTTTACAACTTTGCCAGCTGCCTCCTTTCACTTTTTGCATTAGTAATTATTCATTAGACTCATAAAATTATCTAATGGTTTGGGATGGAGGGGACATTAAAGATCATCCAGTTCCAGGCTCTCTGCCACAGGCAGGGACAACTTCCACTAGACCAGGCTGCTCAGAGCTCCATCCAGTCTGGCCTTAAACACTTCCAGGGTGGGGCATCCACAACTTCTCTGGGAACCTAGGTAAACTGGTATTAATAGCTCACAGCTTAGTGAGTAGTAATGCTTTAGTGTCCTTATGTGACTACTTAAAAAAAAGCAGCGACAAGTGAAGAAACTTCATAACTTTTTATTCAAAATTCTCATGTTGAAGAAGTCAAATGAGAGAGAAGAAAGATAGGAAAGAAAACAGAAGAAATGTTCCTCTGAAAGTTCAGTTTTGCCTGGGCTGTTGATGCTGTTTTCTTATACTCTGCAACACTTAAGACATTGATCTGTGCTAGTTTTAGTCTAAAGATGTATTTATTTTTCTGCTTAAAATCTAGAGGAGTTAGAGGGTATTTTTCATTATGAAGTGGGGTATGAAGCATTAAATGGTTCACGCAGGAAAATATATGCTTCCTATGTGAGGCTCATATACACATTCAAATTGTCAGACTTAATTTTTCAGTGAGGAAAATGCAGCACGTTATTTTTTTCCCTTGGTATTGAACTGCTGAGCTTACTTTTTACTTTTGATACATTCCCACAGTTTTATAGAGCTATGCCTTAAGCTTAAAGGAAATAGTGTCTGGAGGTGGCAGGGTTCCCCACCACTATTCCAAGGCTGAAAGTCAGTAATGAAGTGTTACCAGGTAAAGATAACTTGACCCAAAATGTTCACCTACACTTGCATCTGTTCTAAAATCCACTCTATTTATATAATTTCTCCTACCTGGAAGTAACCAATGTCTGTCTCCTTTTTCAAAGGATGAAAAATTGCATGGCTGGGGCTCTGCCTTCATCCAGGAGGAGATGGACAAAATGCATTTCCCATCCATGTGCGAGATGTTTTACACTGTGTAACTGCTGTGATATACACAAAGCTCCCTTGGTCTGTCAGGTCTGTTTGGCACACACAGAGAGAGAATGGCAGTGAAACTGTGCTATAACTTTTGCAAAAGCAGAAGCCTTTGGAATCTGCATTTTTTAGCAGCAGAGACTCCTGTGAAGATGGAGGGAAAACATTGAGTTGCTGTGCTGAAAAGGTCTCTGTCAGCACAATCAACATCTTGGTCAAATGTTTTCTCTATAACTGGGCATCTAGAATCATGCTCATTTTGAAAAGTTTTGTGATGATTCCGTTCATGTAGGAAAGCTTTTTTATACATGAAATGGGGCTAAAATTGTTTCAGTATCTTCAATAACATCATGTAATTCATCCTCCATCTGCAGACCTGAATTTTTCAGATCCGTTCTCAGGATGACCAAAAGTTGCACTACTAAGTTTTCCCAGGATTCATCAGAAAAGCTTGCACACAGTAAAGATGATTACCAGATTTGCACGTGCCCAATAATTTTTCAGTAATAAGATTGCTCCTTCAAGAGAGCAGAAGAAAACTTGTGCTGAATTTTCCATTGCAAGTTTCATTGGCTCAGCACTAGTAAGGGACCTTCAATGTCAGACTGCAAATCTCCCCAATAACTAGGTGACCTGAGTTAGGTAATTGCCTCCTGAAAACTCTGTTAACACTGTCTTTCTATACTCTCCTAATTTTCTTCAGATGTTCAAAAAATTTCATTCTAAGTTCAAGTACAAGTCAGTCACAGTTTGAGCAAATTTCAGTACTAATGTTTCTCTCTGTGAGAAAGTCCAAGGAGGAAAGTCTTCACTGACCTCATTGATCATTCTCTTTCATTGCAGGCAGGATGAATTCATCATTTTCTGAAACTTACTTGCCTGCCCAGCTTTTGTTAGAGTCAGAACTACCAACCTTGGCAAACCCAGCACAGGAAGACCTGGCAAGTTCCTGGAGCCAGACTGCATGAGGTCTCTGTGACTAGTCGGGTATATTCAAGACACATCAGCCTCTGTTTTGCATCCATAACTGATGCTTATTCATGCTCTGGCTGTTTGTCCAGGACTTGGGCATTATGACAGCTGTGACTTGCAAGTACCCAGAAAACAGAGCCACTTCATGGAGTTTTAGAAAGGGCCTTGCAGCAACAGGAGAAGGACAATTGCTGAATTTGTCTGTACCTCAGATTTTTTTAATTTTTTTTGTTTTACTTTTCTTCTGGAAGAAGCAAACCTTGATTTTAAAGATTCATCAGTAATATTGAATGCTGCCCATCTATCTATTTGGTTTTCACACAGTGCTCTCTGCTGTTGTAATAATCCTATCTCATCACGGCATCCAATTTCTCTTCCTCCCATATAATTATATAATCTTTCTCAGTAGTGTTGCATATATTTTTATAAACCCTGAAGGCAGTGTTTGTTAGAAACAGCTTAAACTTGACTAGGAGGAGACAGAAGTGCTAAGCAATATTTTACACTGGCAGGAAAGAAGCTCTAGAGAATAAAAAATAGTGCTGAGGTACAGAAGTGGTCTATAGGGAGAAGTTTTTATCAGCATGTCGGGGAGGTATCATAAAGAAAAAACCTTTCCTAAAAATATTTAATACATTTTGAGCATTACAGCATTACTGAAATTTAACTTTTCCAGAATGCCATAAAGTTTTTTATAAGACAGATAAATCTAATTCTGCAAACCTCTGGCTGATTCCCGGTTCAGTGCATGGGAACAGATGTCAAGATAATCTCATGCATCTTTGCCTTGCATTGCATCTCACTGAGGTGGAAGGCCTCGCTGTGGCATGCCCCAGCACACCAGGAGGCCAGTGTTGGGGCAGAATTACAGTGATGCAGAGACCATACTCTTTCTGCACCTGAAAGGGCTAAACACCTACAGAAACATGCTCGGGGTTGGAGAGTTCTAGATCGAATCACACTGCAGAGTGTTTCTCTATGTGGGCATGAGAGCAGCAGGGAGCATTACGATGTCCTCTTAGATAAGCAGTGCTTTTTCTTTTTAAGTGACATTATGTATTAGCTGGTCTTTTCAAGGACAGGATTTTTAGTAGGGCTTTAAGTAGCTGTCTAACACAAACAACTTTCCTTGCATGAGTCCTGGATTACACAATCATATTGCACAGCACTTCTTTGCAGCTTTTCAAAGGAGAATTTCTGAACCACAGCAGTAACAAATGCTGTAACAGAGGCTTAAAGGGAATTATCTACTCTCAAGCCAGAGATGAAAGTTTGTAAAAACAGGTGGTGTTAAAAAAAAAAAATTAATAGATGGTTAAAAATGAAGTTTTAAACATCTCTTCTGACAGCTGGTCAAAGAATGAGAAGCTGAACCAAAATGTGCTATGAGAAATAATATTAGCCTTTATATGTACCGCTTCCTATTCTCTGGGAGTTTGAAAGGAAATTATACTTCATATTTCACATTATCTGTTTTATGCAGATAAATGTCTTTATGTTATTAGCACCATTTGAAGTAGCCTTAGTGAAAATTCAGCTCTTTTTCTTTTTCCCAGGTGGCATGTTTTGGGAGGAGTAGGAAAAGGAAAAGGGACAAACATAGTTATAAAAGAGAAAAAAGTAATGTAAAAGCCATGATATCTTCTCTCAGACTTACTTGTCATGTTCAAGTGTGTCCAAAAGTTAGATTAAATAATCACTTTCACCTAATAGGAGAATTGTTATAACCCCTCAAAAGCTAAGCTTAGAGAGCTAGCATTTTTGCCATATTAAGAAAAATCAAAGAATCTATTTCTGTGGTAGTGTGCTGCTGGAACCAAATTCATGTCTGAAAATTCAAAGAATGACAGAAAAATACACTTATAGAAGTGTGGGTAGTGGACATTCCTCAGGCTTTTCAATGCTTGAGATATTTTACCAGGTGGCACTGCTTTCTCAGAATTCAGGATTCAAAATTAGAGACAGCTAAAATGTAAAATATCACTTAAAACCAGCCTCCTATCTTGGTTTCTATTTTAACAGAGTAATTTTACGAGTTCAAACCATGGTGTGCAACTGTGATGGCTATGACACTTTAAAAATACTTATATACAGAAAATCTGAAGATCCTTACTTGTCCAGTGATCTCTGATGACTCATGTAAAACCTTTATTCAAAACCAAACCAAAAACTAAATGAACAAACAGCAGCAAATAAAATACAAAAAAGTTTGACCCATCACTATGTACGTGAGCACATACTTT
Source organism: Melanocharis versteri (assembly GCA_013397845.1). NCBI lineage: Eukaryota > Metazoa > Chordata > Aves > Passeriformes > Melanocharitidae > Melanocharis > Melanocharis versteri. Next base: position 241,373 of record VZTG01010316.1, read on the forward strand.
CATCAGTCCGCTGTTTGCTTGAGTCATTCTTGTCTGGATGAAATTTGAAGCTATTAAAATCTCACAAACAGATGCTCGTAATACAGGGAGCAAACTTTGTCTAGGAACAGTTTAGAAAACTGTGCTCCAAAGTTATATCTATTTATACCTTTATTTTGGGAGAACACTAATATGATTCATTGGAGTACCTTGAATGATGAGTCATCAGAACACAATGACAGAAGAATTATGTTTCAAAGAAAGCACGAATGTTAAGCTCTGACAATTTTAAAGAAATAATAGTATGGTAAGAATGATATGTGTTACATGTGCAGGCAGTTACTTTCCTGAAGTCTCATTTAGGATCAGTTTTTGCTGTTTCCTGCACTGAATATCACCACAATTAATGAGACTGCTTGCAGAGTTGCTTTCAATCAGAGTCTACAAATCAGAGTTTTTTTAATATATTTCCCCATAGGCCATGATCAGTATTATCTTTAATTATTTCATGGTGTTTGGAGATACCATAGTGATAAAATCCCAAGTATCACATTAGTTAATACTAATTCAAGTGGGAGTTCATTGCTTCCTATTGCCTTAATTTCTTTTCCAGGGCCATGCCTTTCTCAGATGGAAAATGTGGCAGTAGAGAGGTAAGCATGCAAGCTAGGGAGAGGAGCAAAGAGAAAAGGAACAGAACACTCTTGTGTGTTGAATAAGGTTCACCCTTGAGGTTAATTTTGAACCTTTGAATTCCATGGAAGTGGAAGATCACATTCTCCATTATGAAGGATGTATGAACCTACCCCTGCTTTTAAGTGCATCCCCATTCCCAGTAGGGTCAGAATTACATATTTCTCCCACCCCCTTGTGTTCTGGCCACAAGCTTGGTCAGAGCTTCATAAGCTCTGAAGATGCATCTTCAGAAAAAAGAAAATGTGAAATCAAAATATGCTGTTTCTCCAAATACGTTGGTTGAGTTGCAATAACATGGGAGGCTTTGGTGGCTGGAGTTTTGTGAGAAGGGAAATTAGGGGTACCAAACCAAAAGAGGTCTCCCCATACTTCTTTTCTGCTATTCTTTCCTCATGGAAAGGGGAAAATGTCGGAGTATGGATGGGAGATTGAGGTTGTTAGGGTTAGGACTGACAGATTAGGTGAACGTGAATCCTGAGCTACATTCACAGATTGTTTCTGAAAAAGCAGACCCATTACTAAGGCAGGCACTAAGATCCTAGGCCCAGAAAAGCCTAGGCTGGTCGAGGAGATGCTGCAGTGGCTGCAATGTGCACAGCAGTAGCCCAGAGTCCTGGCCTCAGCAGTAGGCATCTTCAGAAGGAGGTTAAGCTTCTAGTGATAGTCCCCTACAATATTGCTTCCCAGGCCTTGGTGCTTTGTGTCTCCATGTAAAAGAGCATGGCACAGAGCTCAGAGCAAGCCATTAAACTGCACACTCCTGCGACTGGTTTTGTAGCTTGCTCTGAGTTCACAGCAGTCACAGCTGCACAACAAACAGCCTGGAAGTGAAATGGTCTGAAGCTGCTGGGGATGTTCCCTGCAACAATCTGAAGACTGGAATGAACAAATTTTCAGTGTGTGAAAGGAGAGCAGGAGAAGACAGAGGATATCAATCCCCAAATAACTGTTTCTGGGATTTGTGAGATAAAATGCTCAACTCACCCTAGGAAGCAAGATATGATTTGTTCTCCAGAAAAATGTGAAATCCTGAAGGAAAACTCCTTCCAATCCCTATGTCTGGTCAGTGGGTTAATCACAAACAAGAGACAGAACTCAAAGTCTTACTTTCCTAGTATCGGTGAGTGGCCCATAGTGTGGTCTATCCCTGCTGCTTCAAAGGAGGGTAAGTGAATAAAACTCAAGAGCTTTGTTATTTCTCAAGAGTGGAAAAAAGCCTTCCTAGGCTTGCAGCTGATCAGTAGAGCACTGAAGCATGGAATTAATTATATACAGTAATTATTTGTTTTGACAGTACCACAAAGACCTGATAGCAAAGGCTTTATTCAGTCAGTTGAAGTATTCAAAAGGTGTTACTGCATTCACCAAGCTCTACCTAGAAAAAAAAAAAGATTTCTTGCTATTACCCCAATTAAAAAGCTGCTCCAGAGCCTTCACTACTGGGATAATTTGAACTTCCTGACACCAGTCTATATTCACTCATGCTTGTCACATACTCATGTGATGTTGCAGAAAAACTGTCCTTTAATTGAAATAAAATCTTTGCTTTCCATAAAACTGTTTCCCTGGAACGTGTTTAGAGAACTGTCCATTCATTCTAGATTGCCAAGTTGGCTTTGCAAATGGCAGATATCTGCACAGCCAAGCATCCTACCAACCCTTTGTGTTTGTTTGAATTGATGTTTTCTGAGCACAGATATCCCTCACAACCTGTTTTCTGTCCCAAAGAAACAGAAAACCAGCCAATTTCTTTGACTCTGTGTCTTTTCAGTCCTACTTTCACCTGTGGGGAGTGCTTCTACAGAAGAACAGGAGTGGCTGATGCCCTTTTTGTGTAAAAGCAGCAAGGCAAGGGAAAAATGCACTGCACAGGTGAAAGAGACTATTTACAGCCCCTTGTAGTGACAGGACAAGGGGGAATGGCTTCAAACCGACAGAGGTTTAGACTAGATATTAGGGAGAAATTTTTCACTGCGAGGGTGGTGAGGCATTGGAACACCAGTGAAGAGCAAAGTGGCAAGCATCATAACTGGATGTGTTTGAATTGAATCCTGTTCTTATATGATTTCTGATCCTACAACCAGATCTGTTGTAAAGTAGCACTCAAGAACATGGGAATTGTTTGGGAGTCAAAAGCTTGGCTCAGGCAAGCATGGGACTTACAAGTAAATGCTTTTCCTAATAATTCAAAATTTCTCACCCTGTAATGAGCTTCTCCATCTAGTCGATATATTAGTAAATGCACTATGTATTTCTATATTTATACTAGTAAAGACATTAATCCATTTATCCTATGTTTAAAATCTCCTGTATGTAGTGGGTTTGTCTGTGTAGCTGTGGCCCTACAAGCAATTTCACAGAGTTCCTCTCTGCCTTTGTACTGTGCACAGTGGTTTTATCCAGAATCTCCAAAAATTCTTGTCAGAAAAAGATGCATAGGAAGCACCATCAGGCTGGTGGTTATCTTTCAGCTGCAGTCAGAATCGAACGAATTTCTGCTGTGGCTATAAATATCCCTGAAAAGCTTATTTTCACTGGAGTATTAATTGTCTGAAAAAGGACAAGGGTTATGCAGTGGGATTGTTTTCTCTAGTGGGAATATAACAGTTTAATGGGAATGTAAAAGGCAAATTTAATTTCTCTATTACGTTCAAATATTTTTTCCTTCCACATATTTCATCTAACTTCTTTATCAGCTCAAACTCTCAGCTACACTGTTGTTCAAATAAATCTCCAAATCTCCAACAAAAATTGATTCTTTAAGTGGTTCTTTAAATTGCCTTTTTACCTGAGCTAAACATTTGGCAGCAAATGCAAAGAAAATGTGCATTCATATATAAATTCTTCTCCTCACCTCTCTACATCGAAATCCTGTCTGCTGATGAACAGAGGTTCCCACAACCAGGCTCAGCCCATGCTAAAGGTGATGATTCCTGCTCCCATCAGAAGTTGGGGAGCAGAGTTCCTATGTTCTCCCACACTTCTGACAACAGGACAGTGGCTTTCTAGTGTCACTAAGACAGGCTCTCAGCCAGGAGAGACTCATACACACCCTGGTGTACTGCACATCACCTGTCAGCTTTTCATCCCTTAGGTCGAAGCATTTTCTTGGAAAATTATTTTTTGTAATTGAATTATGGCTTACTCTCCATTTTATTTCTGTGCGTGTCCACAGAAATAATGCTGCAATTGAATTTTTGTGCCTTAGTATGCATGCCTAAATAGACTTAACCTGGTGAAAGTACACCAAATTCAAAAACTGTAGAGAAATTGAATAGTCAAATACAGAAGTTACTTCAGATGTAGAAATTGCAGCACTGAGTAGATGACCTTGCAAGTTACATCTGTGTACAGCTGTGTGTGGTTGGCACCATGAGCTGAAGAGCACAGATCGTAGCACAGACAATGAATTTTTTTCAAACTGCAGGAGAAAATCTCTGCAAGACACTGGTGACCTTTTTATTTACTGACAGCTTTTATTTAAATTTGTAAAGAGCAAAGGTGAATATTTACTGAACCCAGATGAAACCAGATATAAATTACCATCCAGGGAAACTTGCCCGCTGCCTCTCTCAAATTCAGCAAATAGAACATGATTCTTCATCAGGCTTTTGTTCTAAAAATATCTTTTCACAAATTACAATCAACTCATCTGTGTGTTTGTTTTAAAAGTACATGTATTTGAAATACTTTATTTTCCACATTTTCAAACCCCAGTTATTGTTTAAAACATTGAAAATATCTTTCATTACTGAGCATATCACATATATTTCTGTTCAGTTTTCAAATTTCAGAGTTGCTGTCTGCAACCTCAGCTCTCAGAGGGCTTTCTGAGGTCTGTTGATTTCATTTATTCAAATTAATGGGACCTCTGAAATACTGGGGAATGGACAGAGGTTTGGAATGGAAAAGCAAGGGCAACACAGTAAGTAAAATATTGGATGTATCTACATGTTTTAATCCTAGATATGAGCCAATTAGTTTGTGCTGCTCAAGTATTAAATTATGTAGCTGAAAATCTTAGAAAACTTCCCATATTTTCATCTTCTTTCTTTCTTTCTTTCTCCAAAAATAAATTTAAGCAAATTTTTATAGCAACACTTTTATCTCAAGGGATAGCTTCCTTTGAATAATAGAAACTATTGAGCAGACAAATGGTCACAGTTTGCTGCCACTGGGACTTAATAAGTTCAAGAGACTAATCCAATTTCTATGTAGGAAAGACAGTGCTGGTATCATGTTCTTTCAAGATGATAGATTTTGGAAGGCACTTTTCAGAAATGTGAAGATTATCTTGCTTTTTCCTTCATTTTTCAGATCATTGTATCAGGAACAATGAAAGTCTTGATCAGCCCTTTCATATTCATGACTTATGTCTTGATAGCATTTAAAAGTAAAATTTCAGTTGCTATTTTTATTTTAAAATACTTTCCCCATTAACTCATTAGAAAATATTTAATTTCTGCCTAATGAAAACACACTTGAAGGTCGAAGCACAAATAAGCCCAGTCAGGGTTGAAATCCCTCTATCACTCTCTCATTGCTCCTGACAGCATTAAGCAAGGGACAAAAGGCAAATGTTAATAATGGAGTGTCAGCCTGGATGTTTGTCACTAATGTTGAACGTCCTTGCTCTTCTGTGTACTTTTTTCACTGCCCTTACATTCTTTTAAAACATTCTCTAGGAGAAAAAAACTATAAGAGAAAAACAGCACAATGTCAGCAAACAGTGCAAATATTTTGAGTTCATTACAAGGATTCTGAGGATCTCTTCATATGTTGAATCAAGCTCCAAAGTTGCGTTCATCTGTCCTTTATGAACTCCTCCCTAATTTTGGACTGCTCCTTGAGGGAGATGACACAAAAAAGGACAGCACCAAGGGCAAAAATCTAGGGAATTTATGGCCTATATATTTTCCTAGAAACCAACAGAGATACTGGGTCACTGGATGTTTTCATAGGAAAGGTCCTACCAATTTTCTTGCAAGTCAGGAGAGCTGGTCCAACAGCATTCAATGCACTCCTACTGATAGCTTATTTTCATGTGCTGTTTGAAATGTCACCATCAAGTTAGCAAAAATAAAATATGACTAACAAGCAGTTGTGGGAATGAGTTAGTCACAGCATTAGCAGCCTGGTCATGTCACTAATCTAGTCATGCCACTTAACTGGTCACCCCAACTGCAGTTGTCATCAGATCTCAGGTTCTGGCTACCAGAGGTGTCCCAGAGGTGCCAAGAGCAGAGACAAGGTTGTCTTTTCTCTGAGCCACTGCTTCAAGTCTGCTCCTTCCCTCACCTATGATGAGCCAGTTGTCTCAGCCCAATCTCACTTCCACATCTTCCTCACTCCAGATGAAATCCATCACCCAGAGAGGGTGGGAAGCTGAGCTGGTACACTTTGCTGCTTGGTGGGATCCTCCAAGGAAGTGGTCTGGCCTGGATTAGGCCTTCAGAGACTTTGGCACCTGGGATAGGAACCGAGATGACACTGTCCATATTTCTCTATTCGGTGCCAAACTAGGAGTCAAGCAAGTTAGTCTCTTCTGAGCCTTCTAGGGATGGTCCGAGAGAAAGGATGCTATTGAGAGAGGGTATCCAGACATGCCCAGAATTCCCTCCATCCTATGAGTTGTCTACAAGGCATTAATGCTACAATATAAGCAGCCTCAGCCAAAAATGTTTTATGCAAAGAGAAACAGTACTCGTGGGAATGGTAGAGCTAATGGAGACGAACTTAAGTTTTAAGGTGTGACATAGAACTACCATACCCTGTATCATTGTCCTACCTTGGAGTATGGTAGAGATTTAGGGTTTTTTGCTGCTACTGCTACTGCAGCTTTGATGAGCTGGGCACAGTTTTTATTTGTTGGTCTCTTTGTTTCATTGTGCTTACCATAGCAGATTACTTTTATTTATTGTTCAAAATGTACTTCTTCAATCTGTCTTCATAAGGTTAATAGAAATAAGTTGACCCGTGAATAACACACAATAGAAGAAAGGAAAAACATTTTCCTTAAGATTCAAAACATAGCAGCTGGTTTCTTAACCTGCAACAGCCTTTTGAAGTGCAAAATGATCAGCACAGTCTATGGTACATTACAGTCTAATGTGACTGAAAACTGTGAGCGGTGGAATAAATATGTGAGGGAAGAATGAGTGCACAGTCGTGGAACAAGCCTATGCAGTCTGGATGTAAATAAGCCAAAGATAAACACAGGAATGGACTCTGATTTAAACAAGGATCAGAACATCCCAGTGCATGCCCTGGCCCCATCCTGACATGTTGGCTATCTCTGGAAATTGTCTGTCACCGGGAATCCCTGGGATGCAGCCATGGGCTCTCCCACCACAAGCACCTGTTGTGTCTGTTGGGGGACATGGAAGGAGCTGTGGGAGCTCACACACAGGTGGGAGGGCTCGCCATGGCTCTTAGCAAGCCTTGTCCTGTGAGAGCAGCATCAGTCAGCGCAGCTGAGGTTCTGATGTGAGTACTGATCTCTGGGGGAACCTTCTTACTTCGATGTAGTAACACTGAAGGAGAACTGAAAACTTGTTAAGAAGAATGAAAGTAGAAGAAAAAGTCTGTTCTCATCCCTTATTATTGGTAGAGACTAATCCTGATTTTGGAGTCAGACACAGAAAGAGATGAATGGGGCTATTAGTTTTTTCGAAAGAACTTACAGTTCCTGCAGCTAAATGGCTGAGTAAGATGAACTTACTCAAAGATTTTGGTAATTTTTTACACAGGTATTTAGTCTTCTGAACCAATAATTAAAGTACTTCTGTTCAGCAATTTGTACAAATAAAAGAGGGAAGTGGAATAAAATTGAACTAGCAGAACTTTTTATTTGGTTAATAATTTTAAACTCCCTAGTTTCAGCCTCAAAATCTGTTTTCATTGTACTAGTGTTTTGTGATCTCAAACCTTTTCTCAAGAGGATAATTTTTTCTTGTTTCATCTTACTTTAACATTCACACTACAGTGAACCAATTTTCACATCAAAGACATATTAACCACCTCAGGCTTCATTCTTCTCTGTGTTGCAATCACATGTGTTTTACGTTGTCCTGACCTGAAGACAAATTTATTCACATTTGATTGTGAAGTATTGTTCTAACTTTTTGCTTCAGCAGCACATTTATGACAGGGAATCCATCTGACTGTTTTCCTTCATGACCAGCAAAGCAGCTACAGGCAGCACCACTGAGTGTTCATACCACACATTATCTGAATAGCTTGCAGAGGACAGCCTAGTTTATTACTTATGATTTTACTGTGATTTCTGTGCTTTAGATCTCTTTCTCACTTTATATGCTAGCACTTTGTTTTTAAAAATGATGGCTGTTAAAAATGCCTTAAAACATTCAAGCACTTAGTTTATTTCAAAGTTCTAAAGTAATTTTAAAAATATTAAAAATCAGAGGCTTTTCATTATGTGACTTCCTGGAAGTTCACTGAAATCATGGTAGATGACTAACGACTCCAACAACCTCCTGATAATGTCATATCTCTAGAATGAAATTGATGGTAATGGTATAGGCAAGCACCAGTATTCTGAGAGGACTTTGTAAAACTTGCACTGATTACTGTGTAAGTGTCTATCAGCCTGTCAAAACTCGGGAACCAAGAAAGTTTGTAAAACCACATCTGAGTAAAAACAGAGGGGAAAAAAGGTGAAAACTCTGACAGAACTAGTTAGAGATAGCACTGAGATATCTCTGAGTATGAATAATTTATTTTTGCGGGCGTGGGGATTTTAAACAACATGGTTTAGAGATTCACCATCACTTTGCTGCCATGGAAACATCAAGCTATTAATGTTCAGCTAAAGTCATCACCAAAACAATACTGTTCAGCAGATTTCACCTCAGAAAAATGTTTATTATATATGCACTGTAAATATAAACAACTTGGGAGAGAGGGATATAGTACACTTTTATTAGATACAGAATAGGTTTTTGTCTCAAAGTCATGACTTCTGAAACTCAGAAGAGCAAAATTCGGATCAGTATCGGAAGAGGTCTTCTATTTAGCTGCTTTATTTTATTCAGTAAGTTTATTCACCAGGAAGTATGCTTTTGGATGATCAGAAGTATTCATGAATATTTAAGAAATTCCCAAACAATGTTTTAAAAATATGCTACAAAGAGGGAGCAAAGTAATGCCAGAGAAGCTAGTATATCTCTTTTCTGACATAAACATTCTGAGATTGCATTTTAAAGTTTTCATTGCATAGGCCAGTGTTTAAAAATAATGTGTTAGACCTATGAGAGCTAAAAAATTACAAATAAATATTTGATTTGGTCTTTTCAAATTGGGATTGTTATCTTAAATTTTTGCAGAGAAATCTCTATTATTTTTATCTTATATTAGTTAACCACTGGCTCTGTTTCTTGTAATTCCAATAACTAAGTTAAAATCTGATAATGTCACAACCACATATGCCTGGAAACGCAAACACTGGAAAGATTTCAAGTTCCCTATTTGTACAGAAATGATTTTTTCATAATCTCACCAAAATTAATAAATTGTTTTTCAATAACTGATACATTTATTCTTTCTGAGGGTAATACTCATAGGCATTTTACTGAGGCTTAGAAGATACAGATGGTATTTTAAAAAGTTCTGAAATGTTTTAAAAATGCTTTCTTTCTGACTGTTCAGCACAGAGTTACATCAGAATTACTTTCTTGATTTCAGCTGTCATTTATGAATCAGCCAAATGAGTATTGGATGGTACAACTATAACATAGTATGAGATAATGAACCCGTTTGGGCTCTCATACATATGATATTCAGCAAAATATCAAAAAATTGCTCAGAGTATATTTCTGAATGGCATGCCCTTTCACTACTCTGTATGTCATTAGTAATTTCTGCAGAGTAAATACAGACTGTCTCAAATGGACTTTATTACTATTTTTCATGACAAGTGATACTATGTGTGACATTAGTATAAATTGAATTTAACATGGAGTATGTGCTAAAATATCAACCTAAAATACCACAAAATTTATTTACAAATATAAATAATATTAATTCAATTATTATAAATAGCCCTTCAAACAGGGTAATAATGTTTCTAGAGAGGTTTGCGTAGAAGAGATCATACATGTCAAAACCTAACATTGTGCAAAATTACACTAGAATTATAATTATAATGCAACTAGATAAAAGATAGATAAAATCCATTTTTATAAGAACTAGATAAAAACAATTTTTGATGATTTGAAACATTTCCATTAAACTTTTTCGATTTCCTTTACCTCCAAAATAGCTGACTTAGTAAAATTACTCCACAGTATTTCTAGATGCATTTCTAGCCCAGAGTTATTCCACTATCAACATTTCTGGATATCGAATAGAGGTATAGCCTAGTAAGCCTTCTCCCACTGGTTTGCTACTAATAACTAATACTTCTGCCTTTCCCATCTGGAGAGGAGATACAAAGGCTACTGCTCTGTAAATAATCTCTATGGGATTATAATAAAATGGACAAAATTTGTTCAGAAGAAAATATCTTGAAGAACTCTTCACGACTTTCTTCTATTCACAGAGAAAACAGACAATATTCACTTTCGAAGAGCTGCCAGCAAAATGAGTTACTGGACTACTCCTAAGCTCATAGTGAAGAATATAATACAATGAGAAGATTTTCACAGTTTGCAACTATGCCAAGAAGGTTTTCTTCCCTTCTTTTTATTGTTTAGTCGAAACCACACTAAGTCTCAACATACTGTGGTGGGTTGACCCTCGCTGGATGCCAGGAGCCCATCAAAGCCATTTTATCACTCCCTTCCACAGCTGGACAGGGAGAGCAAAAATAACAAAAGGCGCATGGGTTGAGATAAGGACAGGTAGAGACCACTCAGCAATTACCATCATGGGCAAAACAGACTTGACTTGGGAAAATTAATTTAATTTATTACCAATCAAATCAGAGTAGGAAGAATGAGAATTACAAAGTAAATCATGAATTACTTTCTCCCTACGCCTCCCTTCTTGCCAGGCTCAACTTTGTCCCCCTTTTTCTCTGCCTCCTCTCCCCAGTGGCACAGGGAGATGGGGAATGGGAGCTGCAGTCAGTTCATCGCATGGTGTCTCTGCCTCTCCTTCCTACTCAGAGGGAGGACTCCTCACAGTCTTCCCCTGCTCCAGTGTGGGATCCCTCCATGGCCTTCTCCAACATGAGTCCTCTCCATGGGGTGCAGTTCTTCAGTGACTTCTCCAGCTTGGTTCCCTTCCTTGCAGTGCAGTCCTTCAGGGACAGACAAGGTGTAGTCCTTCAGGGATAGGCTGCTTCAGGACATTTTCCCTGCGGGATCACAAGTCCTGCCAGCCAACCTGCTCCAGCATGGGCTCCTCTCTCCGTGGAGCCACAGGTCCTGCCAGAAGTCTGCTCCAGCACGGACTCTCTACAGGGTCACAGTGTCCTTCAGGCACAGCCAGCTGCTCTGGTGTGGGGTCTCCCACAGGCTGCAGGTGGTTCTCCGCGTCCCCACGGACCTCCGTGGGCTGCAGGGTGATGGGTGCCTCACCGAGATCTTCACCAAGGGCTGGACTCTGGGTTTTGTGAAGTGGTCAGCACAAGCTTTGCAAGGGAAAGAAAGAAATTTCAAAGTAAAATGGATGCAATTAACTGTGAGACTCCACTCTTTTCTTCATTGTTGTCAGTTAATCTCATAAAAGACTAAATTGGAGAGAACTGTTTCTCTCCTTATTTGTACCATTTTATTTAATTATGAAGGAAGCAAATAAGTTTTATTCCATTAATAGTTTGTTTCCACAGAAACAGACAAGAAAACTGAATGACTTACCTAATGATTTAAACTTAAAGCACACAGAATGACTCGCATTAGACCCCAGTGTGGTAATGTTCAGAAACAGCTTTCATTTATGAAAATTAAATTTGTTTCTGAACAATCCAGATCATTTCATCCCAAGTAAAATTTTCCAAGCAGGAGTCTAACACGTGCCTGATATTCATACCCTTAGACAAAAGGACTGCTTCTTCTTGAAGACATCCTGAGAAATTAGATCTTCCCAGAAAAGTTTAGATTTTTTCTGTCATAACAGAATTTCATGCCACATGGTTGTTTATATTATATGCTTTGAGTGATATATTTCAATACATAGTTCCACAAGAGAAACACAGCTAAAAAATGATACACTTGCCCAACATCATTGGGTCAACAATCCACAGAAAAGAATTTCATTAATACTACATGGGCAACATTTTTTACAAAGCACTTGGGGGATGAAACATAAAGCCTTATAGGTGAGGATTTTCTTTACAATTCTTGTATCAGGTAAAGCAGCATTAGAGCTTTCTTGGGAGATTTCTCTTAAGTTTTTATCATTTCATGAGCCATGTACAAAGTGCACTGAATAACTTTATAAGGATTGGTAGTAATGATGACAGATTTTTATGCACGTCTTGCAGCAGGATGATGATCAGGTTTCTGCAGCCACACGAAAAGTCTAACTACTTGAGATACTAAGTGTGGGAATTGAAATGAAGTAGGATGAATAAACAGAAAAAAACCCCAGTACTATTCTTGCGCTAGAAAGTATTAGGAACTTGAGAGCACTCAGAAGGCCTTGCATAACACAGGCTCTATAACTCAGCAATCTTGAAATTTCTCTCCTCCCAGTGAAGAATATTTACTTTGGGAGCTACAGAGAGATTTTAAAGCAAGAGCATGATGTTTTCTTTTTGAAAAACTTTTTTTTTTCCTGAATAACTATTTGTTGAACATACTAGGGGAAATGTCATTATGTTGAACTCTTTATGTTAAAACATTTGAAAATTATGAACACTGTCTTAATGAAAATACAGTTTCTGTTCAACCTACTACATAGCACCAAAACAATTTCTTAGGAATATAGTGTGAAAACTGCATGCAAAGTAACTATTCCCCAAAGTCGTGGGGCATTTTGAAGACAGCAGGACATAATTCTGAAAAAATCTCATGGTCTTTTTTTTTCTTTTTCTCTGAAAGGGGGAAGAGATGAAAATGCACTCCCCTCTTTGAGCAGTAATTAAAGTTTGGGGCAGGGTGCCTGGATTCTCTTTTTAAACAAAGGCCTGCTCAGGTCTGTGAACATAATACCTGGCATATGAAACTGTTTATCCTTCAAACAATACAAGGTATTAAAAGAAATATCTGTGTGGGCTGAAGGTAAAGAAAGGTTTCTGACTGACGTGTAACCTGCTGATGAGAGGGCTCTCTCTGCACCCCCTGGAGTCTCTCCTTGCCAGTCTCTGGCCACATCCTGGCACATTGTCCTTGCCTATACCACGGAGAAACAACTTCAGGGTGTGGACATTAAGATGTCTGGTGGTATCATGAGTACATTCATATCGTAAAGTGTACAAACACCACCTGCTTTACAATGACACAAGGTGATCCCAAATGAATGTCAGGGCCACAAAACCACCAGTGTGGTGGAATGGAAAGTAGAGGAAATGGGTGAGGTTTCACCTCTGATTTATATAGATATATGTCTTTACATCCATTACGTAATATCTGTTTTAACAGGGAACACTTTACATATTCCGCTATGTTGCAATGTTTTACCTCTAGTTCTCCAAGGTTCTTGTTGCTACTTCTAACTAAATAAAGAGAAGTTTAAAGAAACTTCTGAGTTTCTGAGTAGAATGGAATGCCCTGCCTTATTGAAGAGAAAATGAAGAAAGTAAAAAAATTGGAGATAAAATTATCCTGTAGTGAGACATTATGTTTTCTCATGCACAAGCTTGAAGTCCATGTTGTGTACCTATCTCTTAACAACCTCTGTGGACCTGGGCTCACATGTGGAACCTGGAAGGCAGAAGTAGTTCACATCCGTGATTTCTACTTCTCCTCTGGTTTGGCTGTTCCTGTAGGAGGTTGTCTAAAGTAAAATGGCAATGGTTTTGGTTTTTTTTTTGCTTCGGTATGACCTGGGCAGCTCTGGAGCTGACAGACCTTCTGTCAAGCCACGACAGTGTTAGGGTGGCAGCTCCTCCCAGAGAGGAGTTGGATAGGCAGGTTGAAAAAGCTCCTGTGTCACCTGGCCCAGTTTAATCCCCACCATATCCAAGGAGATACAGTAGTGTCACTCAGCACTGCCTCCTTAGTTACACAAAGTCATGTTGACTTTAGCAAAACTTTTGCGGGCAAGGCCCCTATCATGTTCATCTGAGACAGGTTGAATGTGCACACTGAAGCTTAAGGATGTTTGAAAAAATGAATATTATCACTGACAGAGACCAAAGAACAATTGAGAGCTGAAATAGTGTGCTGTCTGACAGACAGCAACTAGCTGAAAATGGAACTTCTTTGCTTCGCTTCTCTTCATTTATTCTCACAATACAGATCATACATTTTTCATGAGAAGCAAGTGCCTATGCAGAAAAATGTCTGCCAAGAGTGCAATTGGGATGCAAAAACCCATTTTGAACTCATATATGAGTAACCTTTGGAAACTACTAACTATAATACAATATTGCAATGGTTTGGAAGTTATATATGGATTTTCTATTGTACCCTGCTTCTATAAAGATACACCAACCTCTTGACTCAAATGGAAAAACAGATCAAGAACAGAGCAAGACATTCCTCATTTAATATGATCCCTTGACCAATATGTTCAAAATTATAGCAAACTTTACTTCTTAGCATATTTTACTTGTATTGTATTTGCATTTCATATTTCTACAACAGCAAATGAAGAGTAAAGCAAGTGGCTTTGAATGTCAAGCTTGAGCTGTAAAGTTTTATTCACTTCTGTTCGTCGCCTCAATCTTCTGCCCATTTCTTTGAAAATGTATTCCCATGTTCACACAGAAATCGTTGCAGTTTGCAGTGTAGTACAGAGTATTCAAATAACTTGGATTCGTGGATGGGATACAAACATAGGTGACAGAAACTGTCAACCTCCATACACAGAAAAAAACAAAACCTGTTCTCAACTAAAATAATTTAATAAACCTACCTTAATTTTAAAACAATGTTCATAAATATTCCATTATATCCTGACAGCTGTTTCTCAAAAGGAAGGGATAAAGCTTGTTTTCAAAATACTCCCACAATTTTGAGAAAAACTGCAAGCTCCTTCTGTGCCCCTCACTGTAGACACAGACCCCTGACTGCAACTGTAGACTTAAAGTGCATAATTTTCCAGGTTTGAACACATAAAGTCCATTCCCAAGATGAGTCAATTTATTGCTGGCAAATTCCGTTGGGGAAAGTGGAAAGGAATGAGAATTTAAAAAATATTTTCTTGATCCTGGTATTGATCAGAGAGATTGTCAGCATAATTTAGGGAAGCCTATTTGAATCTTCCCTTGTGCTCAATCACCGTCAGCCATGCAAATTTTCCTTCCAACTGTGCTTATATTGGGGATCAATATGGGCCTAAAAATCATCCCATGCAGAAGGTCACTGAATGCAGTGGATGGATTTCAATGCAGTAATAGGCTGGACACCAAAAGAAAAAAAAATTCCCTTATCCTTCCCTAGCATCTCAGATTTTTCCTCTTATGATACTTTTTCCCATTATAAAGATGTTATAATTGCTTTTTCCTGTTATAAAGGTGTTAAAAGGACAGTGTGAGTACCAGTTTCCCATCCTGTTTTAGTCAGAGGGCTCACAACTACTGATGCTTTTCCACAAAGATTTAATTAAATCAGTGACAAAGAATAGAAGAAAGTAATGCCATTAATAGAGACCAATAAGACCGTTGTTCTTAACTAATCATATTTTAAGATTGTTTGTGCAAGAGTACATAGAGGGAAAAATAAGACAAGCCAAGACTGTTAGTTATTACAGCAGGCAGCACTAAAGTCTTCTCTTCTCCAGCCTGAACAACCCCAGCTCTCAGCCTTTCCTCGAAGGAGAGTCTAGCTCTAGCAAACATGTTATTTGAAGGATATCGTCATGATTATTGCTCTTGGACAAAGTATTGTCTTCACTTTATTCCTTGATCATAAAAAGCAGACAAAGTGCATTGCATTGGTATTTATTTGCTACTGCTCATGACCTTCTCTGTTGGAAACTTTTGTGGGAAATATAAGAAATCAGCACTCCAAGAAAATTCATGCATTCTGTGTCCAAATGATATGTAGTTACTCAATGCAAAATAAGATCAAGAAAAGGAAAGCAATCTCTAGACTTTAGTTTTGCCTCTTTCTGATTTGACAGCTTCAAAATCTGCTCCTTGAAATATTAGGAAAGAGCAGTATTTTGTTTTCCAGCTCCCAGATGATGAGAATTATACTGCTTCTTTCAAGAAACATTGTGTCCATAGGAATACTCTCAGCCTCCAGGACCCCTGTGGAATATCATGGTGCAATTACTTCAACAAGATTCAGAGAAGGTTTTAGCTTAGTGCTGCAACAGCTCTGATATATATATATAAGGTGGTGGGATGCAGAATAACTCCAGCCATGCCCAGACCGTGGGTGTTGTGAATCCACAGGAGGGAACCCTGACATGCCAGAAATATGCCTGGTGACCAGGGGGTCAGTAGAGACCTTTCTGTGCCATAAAGTAACATGATGGCAGCTAAAAAGTGCCCTGATAGTAGAGACATCAGCTTGGTGACCTTGCCTTGGACACAGTCACCTTTTTTTTTCTTCATTTTTCACTTTTAAGTTCCTAATTTGTATATCTTCAAGTTTAAGATCACATATGTGCATGTATATATATATATATATATGTACACATATACACACACATACATGTGCACATATGTATACATAGGTACAGGCCTTGTTGATGCTAGTTCTTAAGCTCTGACAGAACCCGGGATGTTTTTCCCAAAAGCCTTGTTCCCTAGCTGGGTGCCCGTGCCCCTGAGCACACCGATCCTCTAACAAGCTGAGTAATGTCACCCAGGGAAGGAGGGCACACTGATGAAGCAGGGTTGCCATACAGCTAAAGATAATGCAGGAGAAATACTATTAACCTAAACTCAACCTTAATGTCCAAGCAATTCTTTGGAGCATCTATGAGTCAAGATTTCATTCGGATCTGATTATTTCTGAAGTCTCAACTAGACCTGACTGAGCTGAGTCGCAAATTGTTCTGCGTTTCTTCAGCTAAAATTGACCTGCTTCAGTCTACTTTGTTTGTGTCATCTTTTGTAATTAAACCACTCTACCTGAGGTCTCTGTGCTCTGTGAAGCCTTTTGTGTCTGGGCCTCAGTAATTCTTTTTCTAGCACCTCTTAATGCATATTTCCTGCCAGGGCACTTTACTGCAAGGTGTCTGGGAATAATTGGGTACAAAATATATGAGTTCTATAGAAAAGGCTGTGCAAAAGCAAAAGACATGTTGTAGTATTTAAATGACCAGAATTATTGACCTAATAAACAACTAATGATGTAGGAAGAACAAAAATAAAGACTCTGATCCACTCGAAAGGTCTCTTTTCCACCCACCGTTTTGAGATATACATCTTTCCACACTTCTGAGCTGTTCTTTCATTCAGGACTGACTAAACATGGTATGAATAGCTCCTTTCAGCTCCGAGGATACGTATTTAGCATCCTTTCACAGGAAAGAAAATAACAAGCAACTTGGACTTTCCAATATTAGCCAGAGAACACAGAGCATGGTTTGCAAGTGCTACCGAGATTGAAACAGAGTGTAATTTCCAAATGCTCATTTTGGCTTTGCAATTGAAAGAAGATTTTTTTGTTATGTTATTTAGTGACATGGGGTTTTTCTAACAGAGTTTTTTTCCAAGAACCTGTTTCAACATACTAGTTTAAAAAGACACAAGACTTTCTTCATCCTACTGAAGCTTTTTCTTTGTCAGAGTATTTTAAAATGAAATAAATGTGTATCACAGTCAAGATATTTCCAAATTAATGATGAAATTCTATGTTTACCCATTTCTACCTTGTTTTCTTTCAAGATTTCTGTAGAAATTATCAGTGACTGAGGTTTAATAACACATTTGATCTCCTCATTGTTATTAGAACCAAAAATACTATGTCTCTTGTATCAGACAAGGAGCTGATACTGAAGCATTTATCTTTAAACTGAGTTTTTTCTGCTTTCTGGTTTCTCACTTGATTGTGAAATAGCAGAATTAGAGCATAAGCCTTTATTCCGTTGGATATTGTTCCTATAATAATTGTTCAAAATACTGTGGACTTAAACAGAAACTTTCTTTAAAGGATGAGATCTACATAAGTAATGAGGGAATACAAATGTTCTTTCTCAATGTTAACTGAGAGTAAATAATCAGCAGTTAATCAAGACTAATTGCAGTGGCTCGGGTTGGAAACACAAGCCAGCTTTATTCTAGAGGATTAATGTATCGTTTTGGGGTTTTTTTCTTATATATGTATTTATATATATATTTTTATATGTATTTTTTTAATTACTTCCTAATCTGGGTCCTAATGTGGGTCTTTGACCATTTTTGGTAGAGCAGGGTGGTGCTTTTCAGGAAATGATACTTCAAGGTAGACCTTACATTACTAATATATGTGAATCAGCATTTTCCCCTGTTGAATATGTTCCCCTGTGGACTGGAAACCACCAGTACAAGTATAATTGCCAGAGCTGAAGACTGGTTAAATCTCCCACCCCTAGGATTAGAGAGGTTAAAGGCATGACAGAATCTCCTACTGTTCCCATGGAAACTTTTTTTTGCATAGATGCTTCCAGGCAAATGACAATACCGGTGACTGTTCAAAGAGCAGGATTTCAAATGTCTCTTTGAAATACTTACCAAATCCTGTTGTTGCCTCAGGGAGAAAAATAACAATAATGGAATATCGATATTATTATTAATAATAATAAAGTTCTGAATAATGGGCATTGTCTTTCAATTCATAGGTGACTTGACTTTTTTTTTAACTGAATGTCTGGATTAATTTTGAACCAGATGCCATAATTGCACCTGATTCGGAAAAGGCTAGACGGATGTTTTTTGGGGAGTAGTTTTGGTTGGTTTTCTTTCACTTTTGGTATTTATTTGAAAGCCACTGAACTGACACTTTATATCTGGGAACTGAAGCTTGCCATAGGTTATTCTGCTAGCCTTCATCAGCCTGAGACAAAGGAAAAGGGGTATTTTTTCCTCCTAAGGTGCATGTTCCAACATGTGGCATTAGATATCCCCGCCTTGCATCCGTCCTCACCAGTGCTCAGTCCTGCCTGTTATAATTTATACAGCAGCAGTCTCCCTGGGAAAGCTGGAATATGCTTCTAGGCACTGAGGATGGAGATGGAGGCATCAGAACTTTCTCTGGCCCTGGAGCAGCATCTATTCACCTACAGGTCACCAGGTGAAAATAAATCCCTGACGAGCAGACTCAGGTCTTTGCAGGAGGTGTGAGGAGAAGCGTTTCCACCCCGTTTTCTTAGAAATCCTACACAACTGGACTAAGATATCACACCCTTAGAAGTCAGCACAAAAAACTTGCTCATTCCTTGTGCTTTGGTGCAGTCCTGCTGCACAGCCTGGGGTGAGGACCCAGCACAGAGCTCTTCCTGCAGCTCCTCATGCTGACGGCAGGTACAAGGGGCATTAGAGCAGCAGCATTTTTTCTTGGCCCGTTCTTTACTGAGTTAATCAATCGGATATTTTGCACTGCTTACTGGTTAGCCTTATTAGAGAGACTTCACTGATGTGTTACCTTGAGTGCCTGATGTCTTCCTCGAATACCACAAATTACTTTTCAGTTCATAAGTTATTTCCTCCAAGAGTAAAAAGACCACTTTCCTCCAGTAATGGTGAATGCTACACAAAAAGAAACCAAAACTCCTATGGTTTTTCCTCTTTTGAAAATACCCTAAAATACAGAAAGATAAGAAAATAAAAATAGTAATACTTAAAAAAATTAAACGTTCATTAAAGCAAGGACTGAATTAAAAAAAAAAAAGGTGGAGATAAATGTTAGGGAACAGGTAGTTACACAACTCTGAGGCTTGTCCAGTAAAAGCCTTGTCACCTGTGAACTTGGAGTGGTCAAAATCCTCCTGACCAACCAAAATGTGACAGAGAAGGTCTCAAAAATAAACAGTGCCAGCTCTCCCTGAAAATTCGTAGCAGCAATGAAAATTACAGAGCCAATTTTGTACTGTTTTTCCAAGAAATGAATATATGTAGTTGAATATGTCCATTTTGTTCTCCCAGTTCTCTTCTGCGTTGGTCACTCTAAGTGGCAGATAAATGAACATTATCAGCTGGAATGTTATCTATGAAACAGAATCTTCACCAAGCATGCATACAAATGTGTCTGTTTGAAATCACTGCATTAATGCAGCCGCTGGGCAAAGGTGACAGGCAATAGTGAAACAAGCATATTAATTAGTAATATTTCTATGCAGTAAACAAATACAGATAAAACATCATTATTTTTTCCAGCCCCAGAACCATTCTCTTGCCTTCTAACAATGGTGAAGTCACCTTTCTGGTGTGTCTAACTCAAAGAGTGGTAATTTATGGCAGATAGATTGAATGCCAAGGATGTTGTTTTCCAACAGAGATCCCACAGTCTTGCATGCCTCACAGTACAGCATTTCTGTTCTAAGGCACCGTTGTCACTCCTGACTAGGAACAAATCCATTTGACATCAGGACGTTCTGTCACCTGCTCTGCTAAAAATGGGTGTTGAGCAAGAGAACGAAAAACTCAGTAACTGACACACAGAAATGAAAGTTTTCTCTGCTTTGAAACAGAATCATAATGAAGCTAAGAAGATTCAAACCAAATATTGTCATCTGTATTTGAACACTTTCAAAAAATACTTAATGAGCACTGATAAATATTATCTTTTGGAATCACAGTTATTTAAAACTCTTGCATTTGTAGTAATTTTACTTTAGGAAGTGCACAGGATTTCCAATACAGTAAAAAGAGTTGATTTTACATTCTATTTTTATATCAAGGTTCTTCTAACAGCTTGCCTGCGCCGAGAAAAATTTTAAAAATCTGACTGAAGTAGTGAAGTTAAAGAATTTAGTACCATATAATAAAAGCTCTCCTTTTTAAACAAAGACCACCACCACTCAAAAAACCCCCCACAAAACAAAAACTTTCCCATGCTGACTAAATTATTCCGTTAAATAATTTATTCCATTAAAATAATCTTCATTGTTTTCTGATAAAAATGAAACCCATGTTTCTCTTAGTGAAGATTTTTGGGATTTTATAATCCCTTTTCAAATTCTTGCTAAGTTCTGCATTAGAGTTTGGGCAGGAAACAATCAAGGAAAATAGTGGAAAAAGAGCGAGCTAAATGGAAGTAAAATGGTTAACTTAATATCCCTGAGGCCTACAGGTCAGCAAATAAGATGGTTTTCAATGAATGCTACAGTGGCAATTCACTCTTCAGATACTCTGGGCATTACAGGAACAGACCCTAATGCTTACATCTGAAATGAAGGACCTCAGTCCTGACCGGGTGCTCAGATCTGCCACCAGACCCTGTCCTATATCCTGCCTGGGAGAAGAATGCAGCTCAAATCAAGCACCTGGGTGGTACAGTCCTGGGAGACTCAAGGGTTGGAGTACAGTCCATCTGCTGTCTCACTACTGCAGGTGCTGTGCTCTAACTCCTTTCCTTCTGTTAGGACGAATTTCTTTCTCCTTGGACTCTGAAAGCACTCCATAATTTGATATCAGTCAGGAAGAAGAAATAAAGTAATTAATGCCTTACCCAGCTCAACATTTGGTCTTTTCTCATTAGTCTTCACCAGACAGCAAATGATAAAACAGAAGTTTCAGAGATGCTTTTGATGCCTATTAGCAACCCCCTCAGCAGCATGCCTGAATCAGAGGTCCTGCCATGTTAACATCTGTGCAAAACCAATCCTTTCCACACGTGTCAGTGGGGACAGTTCTACACGAGCTTTTCTTTGGGCTGAAGCCCTGGTTTTGCTGTATTTATCTGAGAGCCCACAACAGTTCCTAAAGCAGGGCTATTATTAGCTTTCCGTGTCAATACACATGTAATTCTAAAAGAATAATAACATTAATCTGATGACGTCAGTAAATCTGGTGGCGTTAGCAGGACCTAATTTCCAAATTCAGCTTCCTCCTAGCAGATATCACTTGAAATAACTCACACAGTTTTTTATCTTTTCTATTCATCCCTCTTGCCGTGTACGTATTTTTTGTCTCCTCTTCTTTGGAAAAGGCAAATTAGCTCCATGCACTCACTTCGTAACTTTCCAGGCTGTTGACATCTCTGATGGCTTTCAACATCTCTGAAGCATGAACGCACAACTATTAGAAAGTAAAAGCAACAAGCTCACACGCACCTAGGTCCCGGCACTGTTACAACCCCTTTGCTCATCACCCAAGACAAAGGAACTTTCAGGTTCGTCCACTGCATCAAAGATTTATTTAAAAGAAGCTCTGCATGGAAAGAGCTTTGTCTAGGTCACGTTCACCTCTGTAGATGGCTGTTCTAGCAAATATTCACCCAAAGGTCTGACTACAAAAGATATCATGCAATAATGTAGTCACAGTTTTCAGCCTGCTCGTGTGACATTAATCATGCTTCTATTCCACTGACATAATACTTCTGTGTTCCCTGTCAGCCATTTCAGAAAAGAAACCTGTTTGGCAATTAATCAGTACCCTCTAAAATAACTGTTTTCATTTTAAGCCACATTTTAAGCTGACATCCCAGCACAAGGCTAAGTAAGTTTTTCTGAAGTCAAACACTATATTATAGTCCAAAAGGGACCAACGTGTGAGCATCCTGTTTCCAGGTAATTTGTCATCCTTCATAACGAATACTAAGGAGAGGGAAACACTGAAAAAAAAGTTGTTGCAGCAAAAGGTTCAAAGTTTCGTCTTTTACTAACACAGCTTCAACTCCATCACAAAATTGGAGCTGCTGCTTAAACCAACATGGATTTACATTGATACTCTGCTTCCCCTCTGTGGCAGAGTTTGGTAGCTCACCAGTCATCCAGCAACATAAAAAGGAATGGAGAAGGTTTGCACTTATTAAAGAACTTGAATGAGAGAAAAAAAGGGAAATCAGGAATGATTATCAGAAACAGTTGCAATGATGTTCATCCTTTCATTACAGTCATTCATTTTTATTTCCATCTTCCACCCGTTTCAAGACTATTTTTGTCACCATAGATTGCAATTCAAGGCATTCTTCTTAAAATCTGCCTGTTACCGTACTTCCAGACCCGAGGCTCGCAGCTGTGTGGAAGAGGAACGGTGGGGTGGAGGGTTCGCACTGCGGGTGGGGGTCTCCAGCACTCCCCATCTCGCACCAGGCACGCGTGGGGCTGCAAGGGGCATCACTGCCATTGCGGCAGCTGGTTTGCGCTGTGAGCCACTGGGGAGCCCGGGCGAGCCCGTCCGTGCGACATCCCGCTGCGACACGGCTGTGCCAGCAGCAGGGGACAGCCGGACCCGCGTGCTGGGACACCACTCGCAGCTGCCTGCCCTGGTGCAGCTCCTCGGTTTAGCTCTCCGCCAAAGCCATAAGCAGAAGGAAAAAGGAGGAGGCAGCCCCGAGGAGGCTTTTCAGGGTCTGTGCTGAAGTGTTTAATAGAATGATGCCTTTTCCTGGTTTTAGAAAATGAAAGCCAGACACAGTTAAAAGAGTAGGGGGTTTTACCTCAGTATGTTTAATAAGGATCCTTAGGTGGATCACTTCGCCAAAGTGGAACAATTCGCAAGGCACACCCCATGGTGAATCGTGCATACAATTTATAGACCTTGCACATTAGCATATCTAGCAAGGTGCCCAGCAAGGGGGGCTTGGGTGAATGGTGTGATATGCTCCCCATCTATGGAATTTCCCCCTGCAAGGGCCAAATCTCTAGTTTACAGAATGTGCTCTAGCAGGGGACCTTGGCTCCCCACGATAGTAGGACGTTTGGTCTCCCGGCTGTGCTGCTTCTGGGATCTTTGGTCTCCTGGCTTAACAGAATACTAGGACTGTGCTAAGTTATCAGACTTAAAGAATTACAAGTATGCATGTTAATACTTGTGGATACATAAAACTATGTAAAAGGTACATAAAACAAAAGGCAAAAATCACCTTGGCATCAGAAGGTCCGTCGAGGTGTGTAGTGGCCTTTTTGCACAAGGAAACGAGGTCCCGGGAATATGAGTCAATGTTTTCCAGGGGCACAGTTAAATCTTTCAAACAATCAACTCCTCTTTATAAGGAAATCTCCAACAACCCACAGACAGAAGGCAGAGTAAAACCTGATGACTAAAAATACCGTGATTAAGTAGGACTCCAAACAAATACATTGGCGTCAACTGTCTGCTTATTTTATGTTGCTTCTAGTGTTAAACTTTAGGTAAATAAATGATGCATTTGTATAACCTCTATTTATTTCTTTTACATATAAAAATGGTATTTTAACTTCATTGCTCTCTTCTGGCTCTGACTCTACAAATTTTTTTGGGGGGGGGCAGATTCTCTATAATTTATTAAATCAAATTTCTCTTATTAATCTGAAAACATTCATGTCTCCTGACAATGCATATGACCATATCTTGAAAGCTAATTCTTACACTATTTTAAGAAAGATAATAAATTGGTATTTTCAGTAATGCAAGTACAGAATTATAAATTAAGCTTTCAAACTATTGACCAGTGAATCTCTGAAATTTTATTGTCTATATTACAGTGATTCATAGAACAGTTTTTGTTACTTTACAGACCATTTCCTTATTTCTTAATCTTCTATATTGTCCATTTTCACCTCTTTTTTCTTTTTTCTTTTTTTTTGTCTTATCAGCACTAGACTTCATATTTCCAAGATAAGGTGTGTTGTTTCATCTGTTATTGCTCACAACTTTCACTTCAATCCCAATGTGGACACGTATCTGGACAGGTGGAATGATAACCTGAGAACCCAGAATAGACCAGTGAGGCCATGGGCCAGTCAGGCCAGAATGGACCATGTTTGCATTGCCATTGCAACAGGAGAGGCAGCTCTCATCCTTGGCTAAAGAAATCACTAGCTGATGTGAAAGGAGAGAAGAGGCTTGATTTTTATCACTGCATGGTGGGAAATGAGACTGAGAAAGTACAGTGGACATGTTTGTACAGCCTAGCCAGAATTTAGCAAATCTGGGACATCAGAAATACTCTGGTTTAACTCTTAATTAAAAGATGACATTTTGGGAGATTCCTGGCTACTCTCCTATGATGAAGTTCCTTTTTGGACTGATCTGTGTATAAGTAGTTGGTCAGGATGGTACTCAGCACACTTAGTGTATGGATGGATTTAAAACTAGCACTCAAAATTGGCTGTCACAGGGCAGAGGAATGAAGGTCTGAACTCATCAGCAGTAGTAAAATGTAGCAAATATTCTGACAAAAATGGTCACCCTCAATGTTGCAGAGCTGGGAGAGGTGAACAGGAAATTATTACTGGTTGTTTTGGGTAGAAAACTTGCACAAAATCACGAAGTAGGGGCACGAATTTGAATCTCTATAATTGCAACTCACCACATTCATGTTTTGATATCTCTATGAAAATCAGAATTTTTGTCAGTGCCCAGGGTCATACCAGAGTTACAGCTGAAGCTGAGAGAGGACGGGCAGTCCAAACTTCTTTCTCTGATCCTTCTGACACTGATACTGCCAGATCACAATACAAAATTTGGAGCAACAGAACATGTTCAAGGAGCAGACAGCCAGCCTGGGATTTTTCTGAAGCACCACTGTGTGAGGGTTGCAGAAGCCTCCTCACGCAAGCATCTTCCATAAGTCTTTTTATGAGACTAGTTATGAAGCTATAAAAATGATCTATGGTCCTTTCCAAATTTTAGTATATTGAACTCTGCTGTCAAGCAATATGAAGGTGAAACATTTTCCAAGACTGACACAACATACGTGCCAGGATATACATTGCTTCTTCACTTCACTGGAAATAGAAAAATAATACTATTGTACAATTGCATTTCAGGAGTTACGAGCACAAAGTGACGGTGGATCAGAGTCGTGCAGGCAGTTTTGCGTCAAGCAAGCGCAATTCAGCTGCTGCCTCCTGCATCCTCCTTCTGAGTGACTGCCTAGCTCAGATCTGAAATGTATCCCTATTTTTTTGCCAGGTGAGTTGTTGTGTTGTCTTAAGAGAGATTAAACAGCTCTGCACAGGGTCAGGAGAGTGCTCGAGGCAGCAAGAAGCCAGAGAAGGGCAGTAGCAGCAGATGGGTTTGTTCTGCTGTGACAACAACAGTGGAATCCATGGCAGAGCAGTGCCTGGTACCAAGGTTAGAGTGAGGAATGGAGGGGAGGAGAGGTAACAAACGAAAAGAAAAGAGGGGATCTGAAGCCATGTTTTCCTCTATGTGGCTAGGAGCTGACCTGAAGTATTTGGAGGCATCTTTGAGGACACTTTCCTGGAGGTTCTCTCTGTTACATCTGCCTGATAGAAATGGAGAAAGAAAAAAACAGAGCAAATATTCCTATGAACGTCAGCCTTGCAGAGACATTTTCCTTCTTAAGCCTGTGCCTGAACCACTGGAGCAATACTGCCCAGGACATATTTTCTACACAACATGAGAAGGTCTACTAAATGTCATTCTCTTCCACTAAGAAACAGCTGAATTCGGAAATAGTCCCAGTTTTGCCTGTTCTCCTTTCTCACTGATTCATTTGCCCTGCTTGACTTTGCAATGCTACCGTTTATGGAAGTAACTCAGTGCTGCAGAGACTCTCACTAGAGGGTTTATCTCTGAAAGAGGCTGAAGTTCACATATACTGATCCCAGTCATGTTTTTATGAGCAGTTAATATAACTGATGAGAAATTTGTGATAAAAAAATATCAGCAAACAAGGCAAATAATAATCCAGTAAAAAATAACTAAAAAATCCTGGAATCCAGTTTTGTTTCAGAACTATTTTTGCCTTGCATTAAACGAGAGCTGCCTACTTCCCCAGCCATCCTCTAGTGATCTGACCAGGATTTGCAGAAATGCTGAGTGCTCACAGTTTGAGGAGCTTAAAGGAGGCAGTGAAACCCATGTGCTAATCATGTGAAATCTCCTGTAATACCAGGGGACCCAAAAGTCCTGCCAGAGGACTTTCCCCACAACTGTTCGGAATATTTTAATCTTAATCTCACGTGCTCAAGAAATGTTGAGAAGAAGGGATTTCTAAAGGTCAGTAGTCCAACCATCCCAGAGGTTGCTCAAACATTATTGTCACAATCTGGTTGTTTATAGTTTTGTCCAGCCTGATGTTGAAAACTTCCAAGTCTGGAAACTCCACAACCACATCCTAGTCTCACAGAGAAGTAGTTTTTGCAAAAGCCTTTTGTTACACCATCTGCAGCTGCCAAGAAGGGTGTAACCCTGATACCTCTGTAGCTATGCTTCAAGCTGCTATTAAATTGCCTCTTAGCTTTCTCTTCTCCCTGCTATAAGCCCAAGTAACAGTAATAACAACAAGGACAGTCATAATTTTTTAATAGTCATAATTTCTCTGATCTACTGGCCATGATACACCTTACATGTGTTTTGCCTTATTTTTTTGCAATGAGACAGTGATCCTGGCTCATATTTTGGTGTCCGCCACGAGCTTACTTTTCTATAAAAATGTTCATTCTTTCACCTCACAAGAAAGAAAAGCATTGGAACATCAATTTTTTGACACTTCTCCTTAGCACTTACTGAGTGACTGTGTGATACCTCAGCACTCTCAAAAAGAGTAAATTGCAACAGGAAAAATGTAGGTAAACCTTAACCTCATTGTCAGGCCAAGACAATGAGCTTAGTAAGATTGACATAGGTATAAATTCATGCTCATTTTAAAAGTTGCCATTATTCTGCATTCTAAAAGAAATTTTCTAAATGTAATTCAAAATTTTCTAAATCAAAATGGAGGCAGAGGAGGAACAAATTGCTGTATGAGCTCATAAGCCAAGTCTGTCCCAGACTCCAGACATATAGCCCAAAGAGGAAAAGTTGCTAATTCCCTACAATTTAGCCCTTTCAGTGCAAAGTGGAGGACACTCTGTACCTCTAGATAAATGCTCTCCTGCCTCTGCTTCTTCTGTCTATAGCACAGACGAAGTGAAAATTCCATGAACTTCTCAAATTCACCTAACATTAGCACAACCCTTTCCCAGTTAATCTCCCAGCACAAGTTTCTGCTTACTAGGATGCAGTCATATACCATGAAGTGAGAAGGAAAGAAAGGAAGTGGCAATTCGGAAAGGCTTGGATTTTTAGATCAGATATAAAGCATTTAATACCTTATAACAAGAGAGAAATTGAAAACAGATTTGTCTCCAAATCTGCTTCCACCATCATAGAAATTGTCCTGCAGGCTTGTTCCTTTTACTTTTTATGCACAAAATATTTGGAGTCAACCAAGGGCTCTAAGAGAAAATAGAAAAGCAGCATTGTCTCTGAAGTTTCAGATGTCTAACAGCTTTATTGATAAAAACTGCTCAGAAATATACCTGTTCTAACATCCATACAAAGAAGAGAAATTCAGAAGTTACACTTGCCAAAAACGGTCATACATCTGAGACAAAAACTAGATCTTTATGATTTAGTTTTCCTTTAAATTCCCATCCTGAGTTTTCTTCTGAGGGAGTTCTGTAGAAATTCACCCTGGAAGGATTTTCAAAGCACACAAGTATTTGCAGTTCTGATTAAGGACTCACAACCCCTTCCACTGTAGCAATCAGCTGAATAATGCAGTTTAGATTGAAGTCAAACTCCATCATAAAAAGCTTCAGAGAGTCTTCAAGACATGAAAAACTCCTGAGACAAAACTACTGTCGCCTGCATAAATATCAAGGGTTTCTGCTTAGGGATACAAGGAGGAAAGAGAGTCTGAGTCCACCTCATGTCCTTACAGAGAGGATGATCTGAATTTCTACCTAAAGTAATGCAGTTATGCCCTTTGGCTATTGCTCAAAATTTTTAGAGAAAAATGGCTGTACTGAAGCAGCAGGAAATGGATGTAATTCATCATCTGAAGAGCCTCAGATGTTCTGTCCACTCTGCAACTAAGGGCACCATAATGGTGACATAAGAGAAGGATTACTAGAATTAACCACTTAAAACAAGAAGCATATGATCATACTGATCTGAGGTAGTCCCTTGCCATTTTTACTCCACACTGGTGAAGGTAGAAGTGTTAACAAAAGGCACAGAATATGATATTTGTAATATTGCTCAGATCTGTGCCTTTGAAAACATAAAGAAACTCCCAAATCCCTAGACGGTTTAAAAAGGGAGGACACAGGAGCAGTCTGTTACTGTCAAGAATTTTAATATTCAGTACAGTGAAATAAAAGGTTCTCCCATTAAGAGAAAAGTATTTCTAGAGATGTTGAAAAGACTGCACTGTTGATCCTGAAAATATATTTTTTACATTATTTGTCCCATTTTTTAATGGTGTCATCCACAAACTAGGGCATGGCAGACAAATACAGATGAGTGGGTTCTCCAACACCGAAAACATCTTTGAAGCATTAATTGTTCATAACCATTTCAAGCAAACTCCCTGTGCTTTGTCTGTTAGGCATTTACAATATAATACTGAAATACTGAAGCATAAAAGAGTGAACTTTGTATTTTTAATTAATTTCAGTCTTAATGGATGTTAGTTCAAGTAAAAAAACCCATACAAACAA
The DNA here is from genome assembly GCA_013397845.1 of Melanocharis versteri. Lineage (NCBI taxonomy): Eukaryota > Metazoa > Chordata > Aves > Passeriformes > Melanocharitidae > Melanocharis > Melanocharis versteri. The sequence goes on from VZTG01010316.1 coordinate 270,653, forward strand.
AAGAACAAAAAACCACAAACCAAACCAAAACCTATGTAATTAATCCATGCAATTTTTCTGTTTTGGCTTAAAAGTAAGTAAGTTTTATTAAATACCAGTGATGGATATTTTCTTCTTGGCTGTCAAGATGTCATCATCATGATTTTTCATGTCATTTTGATATGAAATTTTCAGACTAAATATATTATTCGAGTTAACTTTGACAGGATCCCCACAGCATCCTTCTCTCTAAGTTGGAGAAGCATGGTTGGAGTGTTCAGTGGATGAGGAACTGGCTGGATTGTCCCATCCAGAGGGCAGAGGTTGGATGGAGCTCAGTGATGAACGATGTCCCTCGGGGGGCCAGTGCTGTTTAACACCTTCATCAGTGGCACAGTGGGGTTGAGTGCACCCTCACAGGTTTGCAGATGGCCTTACCTCTGATGACCCCAGTCAAGGTGTAGCACAATGAACCACCACCCTCAGCCCACCCCCACAGACACACAGCAAAGCTCAGCCAAGTCCTGATGCAGAGGCTGCACGGCAGAAAGTGCCTGTGATGAACACAGATCAAGAAAGACTCAGTGATCCAAAGCATTTCAATTTATAGTGAGGACAGCTGCTCAAACAAACAGACAATGCTTTCTTTTCTTTTTAAAGAAAATCTTAACACTAGCTTTCTTCTCTTAATTCTCTTTCATCTCCCAAAGTTGCTACAGAACTTCATTTTCACATTTTAAGTATTGCACTTTAATATGCAGCTATATATAATTAGAGAAGGAATTACTTGCACACATAAATGACAACTCCCAAATTAGCTCTCTCTTTAAAATGAGGATGCCTATCTTTCTCCAGCTCTTTTTTCTGTTGTTGTTAGACTTTCTGGTATCTGTACCATCCCTCTGGCAGACAAGGACACATTTACATTGGCTTTCACTAGGGGAGCAAGAATCCCTGCAGGAGAATGACGTTTGGGTCATAGCAAATGGGTATTCTCCAGAACTACTCCTCTCTCTCATCTTGCCTCAGGTTTGACTAAAAGAGAGTCTGTGGAGAACAACGCACACTTGCTTTAGCTGGGCAGCTGGAGCATGGGACACATGGACCTTTCTTTTTGTCTCTGTTCCACAGACCTGGAGGTGACAGTCACTAGAAGTCCACATGGTGCAAATTAAAGGCAATGCAAAGAAAGCAGTAATATCACATTTTTAATACAGTACTGGAAGAAAATTGTGGAGGAAAGCACAGCAAGCTTCCTGCAAAAGGCTGAAAGAGAAAATTACTTCTTTTTTCCCTGCATGTGAGAAACGAACACAAAGGACAACAAATGCCAGTGACAAGAGATAAGAAAAATAAATTCCAAACTTCAGTAGCAGGAAGCTGATAAAATATTAGTGTGCTCACTGTCCTTGCTGGCACAGTGGCCTGAAAGAGCCTGGAAATGTGTGATGGAATTGCTTCAAGATTCAACAGTTCCAGATAAAGATGGGTACAATTGCTCTCATGTGCAAGAAAGGCCAAAAAGAAAGCTGTTCTTTGCTATCCTGAAGGAAGATCTAATCGTATCAATTGTGCCCGCTTAACCAAAGACATGTCATAAGTGAGGGAAAAAAAATGGTGACTTTTCTCAGTAAAAAATGAAACAAGCATGTAAATTCATAGTTACCGAGATCTTTTTGGCTCTTCAGGGGATTAATGAAAAGACAGAGCCCTCTACTGGCTTCTGCTCCGGCCTGTTCCAAGCCTTTAGAGATTCCAGCGTCAACTCTAAAAGCTTTTCTGCCATATGTAGCGTTCTTGGTCTAAATCTATCAGGATGGAGTGCAATTTAGGTTCCAAAAGCCATTGTTACACCTGCATAAAACTAATTTTGTACAAGAAGGTTAGTATCTTATCAGAATAGCGAGCAGATCTGGGTTAGTTCAGTCCAGTTTCAGCAGAAAATGTTAACATACAAGAAATACTTTACTTTTGCTAAAACAAATTATAAAATAATCTTTACTGCTGATACAAATATTTCCAACAGATTCAGGTATTAAGATTTCAGAATTTTATGGGGAGCAGAATAAAGCCCTTGCCTTTCCCCTAGTACAGATCTCATATATATTTTACACCCTTTATTTATTTTAGCTGAACACTCTCCCCTTGCAGAAATAGAATGTGCACCGTGTTACTGGCCTTCTGCAAATACAAATGCACCATACCCACCCAGCCCAGGAGGAGTTCAGATGAGAGGACTGCAAACTTGACACATCCTTAATTCTATAATGAATGCATCCCTTCAGAAGAAAAATGTGTGGTTTTAAAATCTAAAAGCCAAATATGTCTAGTTTCACCTGTGTGCATACCCTAACAGAATTATTATCTATTAGCACAATGCTTGTTGTGCTTTTCATTTCGATCACAGCACTTAATTTGGAAGAATTCTGGTAATTTGGAGTCATTTTACTTAAGATGTATGACAAGTAAAGGGTCACCAGGATTGGGCCTACAGCAGAGATGAAGGGCAGCCACTCCATTTTCTCTGCCCTGATTGCAAAGCATTCCCACAGCCCTTTCCCAGCTGCCTGCCTGTACAATCCCCGCTTTGCACCCACTGCTGCTTCCGGGTCAAACTGCCGTCCTCTGCAGTGGAAGTTCAGCCTTTTGCCTGGGGATCAGAAATTCTCTTTGACTGACAGACTCCTAGAATACCTTTAAGCAACTGAGTCAGGGTCCAGACCGAGTTAAAACAGTGCTGTGCAGCATTACCCTGGAAAATAGTTTAATTATTGTAGCAATACGAATGAACTGACATTTGGAGTAGGAGGGCTTTTAGTGACTGCAAAGGCTTCAGCTCAGCTGGCTAGAGAACAGTTCTGCAAATGATGCCAGGGTTGTGGGTTTGATCCCTGTATGGGCTGTTCACTTAAGAGTTGGACTCTTTGTAGGTCCCTTCCAGCTCAAAATATTCTGTGTCTAGACTTAGTGTGCAGGATGCCTGTGTGCCAAGAGATGAGAAGTCTACTCAGGACAATATTGCTACTGTACAAAGAAAGAAACATATAAGTGGCTCTCAGGCATGCACAGCATAAACTAAACTTATTGCATTTTTAACAAGGTTAACTTACATTTATGAATGGCATATGGACAGCATGATTGTCTGAAAAGAATAATGAAAACAAGAAGGTTTGGGACACAGTATATGCAAGAAGCTGACCCAACAGACAAATGGGAGCCATGAATTTGGTTTATATGTTGTTGAGGAGCAGCATGCCACTATGGGCTGTATAGTTTTTGTACAGTGTTACACGTTACCTTCCACACTGCTCTAAATAATGAAACCTGCAAAACGCTGGCCCTGGGGGCAGGACATGATAGATCAGGTGTGAGGAAGGCACGTTTGAGAGCCTCATGTAAATGGCTGACAGCATAGAGCACACATTTGCCTCTAACTAGACCCTTCAGGCTTCCCAAAGGTTACAACCTTGTTTACAACAAGCCATGTACCACATGCACACAGACATGCACTCGCTTTGCAAGATGGGAAGAATCCCTCCTCCTCTGGGTTGCATCTTCTCCGAAGATGTGTTTCGGACCATCGCAACAGACTCCAAATTCCTCATCTTCTTAGACAACATATGATCAAGGGTTTTCAAAACATCTGTGTACAGCTCTGTGGCATGTTGCCTAAGTCCAGGATGACAGACCATTTCATTGTACTCCAGTCTTGCCCATATTGGTAGGCGTGAGAAGAAACATATTTGATGTTGCATCCAAGAGCTGCCCAAAATGCCATATCGATGTGGGACACCAAAGGATCTTTCAACTTGCTCCACGGTTTCACTTATGAAGAGTGGGACATTAATACAATACGGGCTAATAATGGTACAGTTACTACTCTGCTACTACTATTCTCATGGAAACAAGAGACTGGAGCAGAATGGTGTAACATAATTAGGAAGAGACGGGGAGATGATGTTGGAAGGAAAACATCTTCAGATCCCAAGAGCAGTATTATCTGGGGGATTTCTAAGCACTCACTTTCACAAACTGACCAGCTTTCACAGCAACACATATGTATGAAAACAAAACCAGTGGATATCTTGAATTAAATTTATCATAAACTTGGCTGGACTTACCAGTAACTCCTCAGGCAGGAAGTCTCCCACACGATGGATACAGCACAACTGAAGCAACATGACACACATTACTGGAAAAAAAAATAAAATCTGGAGCACAAAGAAACAATAAATACCCTCCAGAAAGACAAAATATAGAAAAACACCCTCACAGACCAGTATTTTCAGAGAATTTATTTATAGAATTGTTATTTCAATTTGGCACACAATTGGAAAATGCTAATACAATTTGGTGGGACAACAAGAAAAATGCTGGAGTGTTGCTGATCCTTTGGAGAGAAAAAATGAAATGTGGATTACAAATAAGGAACAACTGGGGTAGAAAACAATGTTACCTGAAAGTGGGCTCTATCAGCTGTAGACCATAAAAAAACCTGAAAGACTTAGAACCTTGAGACACTGGGATGACGTTTCCAAATGTAGACTGAAGCTGCCAGAGGCAACTTTAACACAACCCAGGTTGTCTGCTCTATTGACAGAGGTTGAGCTTTTCAGAATTTAGCTTAATTTACTGTTCCTGTTTTATCTGGCTTGGTTCTCCTCACTTTGAGTTCAGTGGGAATACTGCTATTGAGTTCAACAAAATCAGGCCTTTCACAGAGGGCCAATGCAGCCTCTTTCATAAGCAATGAAGCTCTGCACCCAGGGGGGCCACAAATGCCAAATATTTGTAACATTATACTGAAAAACCGTTTTCTCCTTTTTTTTGGGTGTTTAACTTCTCCTTAGTGCATCTACATCTTTTCTGTATGTTCAGTACCCCTAATTGCCTGAACCTCTCCACGTTCCCATTATGTTGTTGGCAACTATTGCACTTCTGGTAGAATCAGTCAGTACCTTAGACCTTAGTCCCAAACATTAAGAGCTTCAGGATAAAATGGATAGTTAACTGATGGGGTCCTCTCATTCTGGGACTGTCTTCACCTCTGATCTCTCATTTTTCTTGTCCACATCAACTAAGAAAGGATCAAGGATCAGAAATGAACAGAGAGGAAGAGCGAAGAGGGAAAAGTGGCTGCTAATTACTGGCTCCAGAGAGAGCCTCAGAAGGAAACTGGACGAGCACTTCTCACAGAAGAGCTGAAAGAGCTGGTGTGGCATCTGAAAACCATGACATATAAGGCTTCAACAGCTTCTCAATATCAATCGTGGGTGTGTGGCCTGCTTGTGGGGTGGGAAGACACTTGCAGCAGGTACTAGCACATCACTGCAAGAGCTGCCATACAGAAGTTGTGGTTTACAAGTCAAGCAATTGAGTCCTCAGAGTTACCACACTTGACTCAGTGAGTTACATTACAGCGAAGTGAATATAGTGCAGTTTTATCATTGAGGACAGCAGATTAGAAGGTAAGACTATCAGTGATATTCTTGCAAAGTCAAATCTGTAATTGTTTCTGTGAAAGGGCCTAAACCACTAAAGCACTCAAGAAGGGCTCAGCATGAGTGCACTGACTGAAACCCATCCATTCAGGTTCGCCTCGGTTAGAGGCAGTCCTTCCTGCCCTCCTCCTGCTTGGGCTTAAAATCCCACAGGCATTTGTTTGTGGTCCACTGAATCTTATCTGTATCATTATCTAACCCCTGAAAGACAAGAGAAATGAAAGAACCAATGCAATTTAAAAATAAAGAAAAAAAAATTGTCCTCTGTTGCAACTTCTTCAGCACAGCCATCTGCTTCTTTCCACTGCTCTAGTTTACTTCAGAAAACAGATCTACAAAGAGGTAGGGCATAACTGGGGAGCCAGTAGCCTAGAAAAGCAGTTTTCTATGAGAAACTGCTACTGGAATGACATCCACGAGACAATGAAGCAGCCATTCTCTGCTGGCATAACACAGCAGAGGCCCAGAACAACACCTGGTCACTTCTCACTGTATGATTCTTGGGAGATGTGGACTCGCTTCACACATTAAATCAGGAGTATACAATACTGTACTGCTGTTGTACAACCCCAACAGCTACAAAGATGCTGGAATACACTTACTTATAAACAAAAAAGCAGAGATGAACTCGAGTACTGACTCCCCCCCCTGCCCCTGGTCTCCAGCCACTGGCCATTTAAAAAAAAAAATCAAAACTTTTCTCACACCTGAAGCCAATTAGAAAATCTGCCCTCTCTAACAACCCTGAAGTAAATGTATGAAACAATATCACTAGATGACTTTGCAGCTTCCCCCAATTGGTTAATTTACTATCCAAGTAAGCCATATCTGCTAAGTATTTTCATTATCATTATGTGCTCTGTAGATCAAAACAAATAGCTCTTAAATCCATCTTTAAAAGCCTGGCAAACAGGTTAATCTCAAAACCAGTTAAATACAATAATCAACCCATTTATTTCTGTGTCCATTTATTTAGAAGACATTCATTCAAGGAATGAAAGCTAGGACTCTTGGTACAGCACCAGGTATTATCTATGCTACCATACACTCTTTTTAAAGAATGAAAAAGAGAAAATACATACAGTTTTAGAATAATTTCACTTGCAACTACCTTAATCATAAAAGCCACTCAAAAAAACCCACCATTGGAAAACCAATGCCAAAATAATATATTCTCTTACTTCCCTTATTTGGAGCTAGAATGATATCATGACTTTTTTTTAATTTAAATTTTTAAAAATATATACTTTTGTAGGACCTACTTACACCATGCAATTGTTTTAAGTAGCATCCCTAAAAATGGTGTGTGAAAGCTTTAAGCGGAAAAGGCTAAGATGTAAAGAACACTGTTGTAGCCCAGCAGACATGTGGGTATGGTATGATTTCCTACCCCTCTGGGCATAAGGTTAAGTTGCATCCACACTGATGAGACCAAACAAATATTTATGCCAGAATTTAAGCAGAACGTTTTAGAATGGGGTGTAAACACAGTCAAAGAAACGACACACTGAGTGTTAACACTATACAAACAAAGTGCACTGGGATGCATGAACTAAGCAAGCACTTGTGAATACTCGCTGGTCTGCATAAGAGTTACATTTATTGCAAAATGACATCTGAAACTGATATTCACCAGCTGCTCACCTATTCTCACACCAAAGCAGCTACTCTTTAAATTTCACTGGGAGACCACAAGCACTACCTCAGCCCTCAACTGTGGGAAAGCTCTATGAGCTCAGGCTCTACTACAAGTAATTAACTGGGCTCCACACTCACCTGTTCCTCAATTTCACCGGGAGTGAGATTAGGCCAATAGTGGTCCCCTGTGAAAGGTACTGAAAACTGTGATACATCGCAACAAAGCAATTTAGGATATCAATGTGTCTAAACAAGCACAAGCCTTCCTAACAGAAGGTCAGGCATTTTAGCCAGCATGTGAGAGGAAGGAAAGGAGGCTCTCTCTTAAGGTACTTTGTTTTCCTAAGAAAACACCTAAAAAATACCTTTTCCTAAAAAATAACTCAGGCAAATACTTTTGTCCACAACTCTATGCCTTCAACTAAGATACAAGTAAACCCTTGTACATTTACGTAACATTTTTCGTTTCCCATACAGCTTATGCAAGGAAGTGACAGAAGCATTCCCCAAAATAAAAGCAGTCCCATTTTCACCAAATATGTTTACATTGGATTTCAAGCTGATTCTAAAACCATAACTTGCCACAAATTTTATCTTAATTGCCTACTTAAATATTGTGCATTCGATCTCTGTGACACAATCACATTTTTATACTAGGATAACTATGGCTATTTCTCGTATTTAAAATTTAATCCATGTTCTTTAACAAATAAAAATACAAACGGCTTTTTTTCTCGAATTAGGCTTTAAAACACCTAAATCAGCCTTACAAAGCTGTAACCTTCTTGTAAAATGTTAAAACCTTGATAAATATGGTTTTTTTTTATTTTTCACTGGTTTAGAAGCTCAACAACTTCTTGAAATAGATCAGATCCTTTTAAAAAGGGCATGATCACTTATTTGCCATAGCATATAGCAGTTTATTAAATTTAAGAACTGAAAGTTAAATTGCTTTGTGTATTATCTACATGTGTGAAAGTTATTTTCAAAGAGCAGCAATAGTGTCCATGTTGGAAAAGAAGTTCTCCAGAAACCACCCATAACAAAAGGCTCATAGGACTAAGCTTCAGTCTCCTTTGCCAGTAAGTTTAAGAAATTAAAGTCTGTAACTGTAGTTATGCAACATCTGGGAGGTCTTTTGGAAATGTGAACTTCAGCTAGAAGTTGAAAGCAGTTATCTAAACATTCTCCACTACTGACCTAAGGAGAAAAACTGCTTTTCAATCAGAACAGCAGCTCTCACTAACAGTATGAAAGAATTTAAATTAAAGAATTAAGGGTTTGGATCAAGCAGCTTAAGCCTATACAGAACAAACTTTGAACAGAAAACATCTATATTAACTAAGAATTTTAGCATTCTTGAGGAGAGATGGGCAGCTTATTTTCTGATAATTCAAATAACAGGTACATTTTAACCTTCTGAAACCCTTCACGGGGATGCAGAGAACAACAATGCAGATGGTTACATGTTTGGAGATAGAAGTCCACGTATTTTAAAGGTACAACAAATTGTTATCTGATATCAAAGGCCTCGTGTTCTGTTCTGTATGTACTGGATTGCAAAGAACATTTTTCAGTACAGATGTGCAGACCCTGCTGTACTTCAAGTGCCACATGTTCTTCAAACTTGCTTAAGCAGATTCAAGTCCAAATGGTCTCTCTCTCTGTAAATTATCACAAACCAAATAAGCACAAGCTGTTTGGGATGGCTGAAGAGCTTTCTGCAGAAAAGTGTGCTGCAAGCTAAAAAGACAAAGCTACTCCGGGAGTTGTAGAAAAATTGCTGGTTTATATCTCGTGTTGGACATGGAAATAACCATTCAACCTACCATTTCTGTTAAACTCATTCCCCAGGACTCTGTCCAATGGAAAGAAAACCCAAACAAACAAAATAACAGGTACTGAAGGAAGAGGCTGCTTCTATAGGCACAAACACCACATGATGAACAAGCCCTACATTAGAGAAAAATCTAGCATGCATCTTCAACACTGTTTGCAGAAATTAAGGACAAGAAGTAACTGCTAAAAACTATACAAGGAAACGCTGCCTTCTTTTAAAAAGGCATAAGGAAATAATTACACTGATTAATAAAACACTGATATTCACATCCCAACTGAACTAAAACTGGTTTACATCTTCAGGAAAGAAGTCAAAATAGTACAGAACATTTCTTTTTTTCTCTTAAAAAGCAGAGAGTGCCACACTGTCTAAGAGAAACTTTTGCTGCATATGGATTTGAATCAACCTTTTTGTGCTTTCCATTCAGGGGATACGAAACATGAGGTCATGATTCCTGATAAACCATTTACAGTTATCAGATGCCTATACAAATCAAGCTTTTTTTTTCCTACCTAATTTATTATGGAATCGCTAGAACTACAGTAAGATGTAAAAGGTTTCAAGAAATTCCTGTGAGAAATACTTAGGTTATTTTCTGAAAAAAAATTGATTTTTCTTTAGTTCACCTATGTTCACCAATATATATGGTAAATGCACCTTGAGTATAAGAACTGCATGAAAACAGTCCGAAAAAAATAAAACATGGAAACTGATGTGTGAGACCACTGGTCCCCTTCCTACTTCTGATTATTATTATTTTATTCTTTTTAAATACCACCACTGACAAAACCCAATGCAAGATATAGTCCCCAAACCCACACCAAACTGCTTTGCTGGGCATCTTTTCCAGCAGGTTTTCACGCCTGTTTCTTCAGACAGAGCATCTGGAGGCTACAAAAGCACAACTTGTACTTCTCCATCAGTCATGCTTATTTGTGTGACGTTTTTTCCAGATCTGGAAGTTTTTCAATTAGTGCTTTATGGTTCATGTTGATACTGGCTATAAGTCCTCCTTCATTGCCATCTGAGCCAGTGTAACTAATTTCTTCACCAGTCAGGGTAGTCATATGGCCACCCAATGCTCTCAACACTGCATTTCCAGCACATATGTCCCACTTTTTAATGTAGGTGACATGAATATACACATCAGCTTCTTCTTGATTCTTTTCAGGCACGTCAAGGAGGGCCAACACTTTATAACCTAGAAGAAATGGGCAGAGGTTATAAAAAAAAAAAATTAAACCAAGCTTTCCTGTTGGAAAACAGTAGAAGAAAAAGGCCAGAAACTCATATATAGTTCTGCTCTTATGTTTACTCACTCATTTCTCAATCCTTGTATCATGCTCAAGTCTATCTTTTTCCCCCGGCTTTTTATTACAATAGAAGGAAGATGTATACATCACTTTTTAATAAAGCAAATCAGCCCAGGGTACTCTTCTTTATTATTCACTATGCAGTACAAAGTTATTGCTCAAAACAGTATTCATTCTTTTATGGATTTTTGTTCAATTTTTCAACTCTTTGACCAATATTCTTGTTTCATAAATCTGTTCATTTCTTTATCTTCTTAAATACAGTCAAGCCCTGGACAAGACCTGCTATAATCAGTTATACTTCCACTTTCTTCGTCATTTAGATTCATTATTGAGAAGAAATGCAAGGCTTTCTTAACTAAACAATCTGTAAGGGAGCTCTGGTTTTTATATCAAAGACACAGAAAGATACATTTCTGTAAAAATAAAATTTTGCATGGCTTCTCTGAGATTTTAAAACTGCTCTTGCTTCACATTTACATTCTGTCACTAGTGCCTTTCATTTACATTCTGTCAGTAACATGCACAAGGACATTGCATAAGGAAAAAACATTCTAAAATTTCTTTCAGTTGAGTATTAGGCAGATGAAAATGGACTTGAGTGACACTAATTTTCTCTTTTGACATAAATGCAATAAATAGTATCAAACTTTAATGGCTTTTTTCCTAATTTTTTTTAATCAACCATACTAACAGCTAACTAACAACCAACAGATTCTCTTCCATGATTCTGTGTGTGGTGACACAATCTTTTTTCTCCCACTGAGCCATCAGTGCCTGCCATGAACATACATCAGTGTGTTTCAATGAAATGATCACAACAACATTGCTGGCCCAGGCTTAGAGTCAGTAGCATACTGACTTGTGAACAGCCTGAAGTCTGAACCAAGTCTGCATGTAGGTTCCTAAACACAAGAAAAACTTTGTCCATATTGTCAAGTGCTTGCTTTCAGTGATGTGAATATCAAAAGGCATGAGGAAAAAGAGGAGACATCACAGTTACATCCTTTTGCCTAGTAACAGCTACACTATTAAAACATTCAGAAGCAATAAAATGGATAGGATGCTTAAAGAACCAAACCTGCTCCACCAGCGGGGATTATCACGGTTTTATTTCCAAATGTCTGCCGTGCAACCTGCTCAACTTTTCCTGCATGGGAGCGGGATACAATAATCCTTGGAGTCTTCTCATTGTAGGAGGAACGAGCTTTTACATTTGACCCACCATCCACCATTGCCCAAGCTACAAGAGAAACAAAAATTCTGCTAAGATTTACAAAAGACAATCTCTGTTAAGTGTGAGGATAAAAGGGTACTTATCTAAGAATATGTAATTGATACCTCTGGCTTAATATCTCTCACTACTGTAAAAGAGAAAGTTAAGGCTGACAGAGGATGGGGCGCATACCCACATGTGCACACAACGGAAGAGAAACAAGCCACACACAAATTGGTGCATATGGTATTATACCAAGCCTGACTGCTCTTGTGTGATACTTCCAAAAAACAGAGTAAGAGGGAAAAATCCCAAGTAGTTAATATTTAGAACTTGCAACTGGAAAGCCACCAAAGTTAAAAGGATGCCTCTTAGTCACAAATACATCCAATATTTCCTCAAACAATGTTTTTATGTAAGAACAAAAAGCCCTACTACCCTTTAAAGTATATACCAAAAAATGCCATGGAGTCCTTTTGTTCAGAAGGATAGTAATACTAAAGAAGGAAATAGCTCAGGAGGATAGTGCTACAAAGAAAAATATTTGATGTTGTGTTTCAGAGAACTGAATTTAGAATACACAGCTTCCCACTTGTTTCATCATGAGGTTCAAAGCCAAGCTTGGTAGGTGGCATCCCCTAACCATTAATCTGACATTTACTTAGTAAACTACCCAGCAATTTCATCTCAGTAGAGAGCCAGATTGTTTGGCAACAGACTGAGCTATGTGTAATAACAATGCCGACTGCCCTTTATTGGTTTGTATTGTGTGGTAGTATTAGGAACAATCTGACTCAAAACATATTGGTATTTCCAGCTTGGAAAATGAATACTTGTCACATAGAATGATAGAATTCATTGCATCTCATCTGATTCCATGTCTGAACATGGCACACTTCACTATTGTTACAGAAGATAAATTCTCAACATTACAATGCTAAAAACCCATTTCTTCAGATAGGTATTGATACCTAAAAAAAAATATGTTCCAAAACCTCCAGGATTCTTGAAGCATATTGGAATATAGCACATACTTAAGTGACTGGCAATTAAATTTGTATTTATAAACAGCAAAATCTTTAGCGTAAAATGTTGAGTGTTTAGTGGGCCAAAAAAGGAGAACAAATACAAAATGCATTAATTCAGACTTAGTTTTTGTGCCAGAGCTACTGCAGAACTTCAGAACTCTAGAGGTCAGTATTGCCTAAGGGAAAATGTAAACAGAAATTCCTGTTTTAAATACACAGTAAGACATGAATACTTAAACTACTCTGAAACTTTCAGAAGTGCATGCAAATTGCCACACTTGCAGCAATGCTCACTGATACATCATTAATACTAAAGAACGAATTACTTCACAGCTGTGGCATTAAAAGCATGTCAGATAATCAATAAGGCTATGCTAGACAGTCTTGCCTGCTACATACAGTTGCCATTAAGATCTTTATTCAATCTTTTTTATTCACACCGAATAAACAGCAGCTCCTGGGTATATTATCGCAGACCCAAGTGATCCTGCTAAATGAGCAAAGTACTCTTTTTCGCTGAAGACTAAAAGCACATATGAAACTGGTCAGTATTTGTAGATTTAACTTTCTTTTTTGTTTGCTATAAGCACTCTAATCGAAGGGATCTTAGCTCTTAAACATATTTTCAGTTATTACCATATTTTCAGTTATTCTATATGCATAATTTTTATGTTATAGGCAGCATTTTCCTTTGTGGTTTTATAGCACAGAACACATCTACAGCTCTTATTGTGTGGTCTGCTCCAGTGCCCTTTTTCCCCCAATAATATTTTCTCATTTATACCTACAGATGTTCTCTCAAACATCAAATTTTAATTAACACTATGACTGAGTACGATGGAAATATGTGAAGGCATGAAGGTACCTGTGTATGATGAGAAGGGCTTGTGTATCACTCCTATTACTGGTTTACCATTTACAGCCACACACACCATTGTCGTGACATACTGTCGAAGATCCTCTGTGGGCAAAACAAGAAAGTGAGCAAGTTTACAATCAGATGCCAAGAACACAAAAGGAAAACAGACATGAGATTATTCAAATTGTTCTCTGAAGATTAGTTTACATTCTGCCTCTTGCAGTTATGTAACTTTGATGTATCTTCAAATAACCTTTCAGTTTTTGAAAGACTTTAAAGAATTTTCAGCTTTTCAGCAAATTTTCCTGTTCAGTAGGTGTAACCTACCCTCCTACCAGATCTAATGCTAACAGCTGTGTCTTATGCAACATGTGTTTTCATGGAAATCTGTGCCCCTGCATTCTCCCTTCTCTGCCTCACCTCCTATCCTCTATTGGTGCAAAAATGGTAATTCAAAAACCAAAGAACATTGACTGAAAAGGGTAATTGTATCAATGAAATAGTCACAAAAAAAAATATCCCATTTTTCTAGTTGTTCCTTAGTACTTATCAGCAAGAATTTTAGTTGGATTGCCTTGAACTGCTCATGTGACATCCTAAAACATTTGAAAAGGGGGAAGACTGAATTACACACACTTTTTTGAAAAATGACAACAAAAATTTTCTTTTATCAAGTTAAATAGGATATTTACTTAGCATTCCTTTTAAATAAACAAAACCAAAAATCTAAGATACTTAGAGTTGCCACAGTAATGACTGAAATAAAGACATGTGTAATTCCAGTACAATCCATAATTGACAGTTACCATTTATTATAGCAATTACTTAGTTGCAAGGATACCGAAGTAATTTCAGAGTTGGAATACATAAAAGTAAATGTTGTAATTTGAGAACTACAGAGATTTCATTATGCAATTTGTTCAATTAAATCACGCTAGCTTTGATGTAAGACACTTTAACAAGAGATGCCCTTTTAAATACTTACTATTTTGTCTCCAGTGTAAAAGGCAAACATCAGAATTACACACGATTTGTCAACAAGAATCAGCTACCTGTGTATTCTTGTGTAGCATCTAACGGATCGATCCAGACAGTGACACTTTCTGCTGGCACCTCTTTAGGCTGTATTTTTTGCTTTATGTCTTCAGGAATACTGCGATCCCAGGAGACTGTCTCGTGATCAGCTGTGTCAACACGCTCCTCAGAATTTATCTGTAGTGAGACAACAAAAGTAGTTTGTTTGTATGTTTCATTAGCATATCAGATACAGTAACTGCGGCACTTGGGAAAATTACAGGTTTGCTCACATTTTCTCTTCCTTCCTTCACCTCAAATGCAGCAATTAGTCCTTTTTTTCAGCAACTCACAGGCTATTATAGTCATGTGACAAGCAATGCAAAATCACAATCCAGAATTTTCCTGTGAAACACACGACAGCTGGACACTGTTGCTTTGGCTGCAGCTCTCCCTGCTGAACATTTCTACAGTATGAATCGCATTTTTTAAAATCAATATTTAAATGAAGTCGCTTCAAATACTACAGGCAGAACATTTGACTCTGGAGAATGATACAGTACACAGATGGTAGGGGGTCTAATATTCAATTTCTACAGACCAGTAGAAGCACATGGAAATGTACAGATATACTATCACCAGATATTGTGCAGACTGTGTATGACTTGGACAAGAAGAAATCTTAGGGTATATATAGAGTTACAACTAGAAATTAAAGCAGCTCAATTGAATTAACAACTACACAACTGCCAGACAAATTTATTTCACAAACAAGTAAGTAACAACCCATGCCCATTTTTAGGGTAGGTTGGGGTAAGGTCCTAAGATGGCCCATGAAGAACATTAACAAACAGCAGCCAAAAGCCACATTTAAGACTATTGCCACCTGCTGCCCAGCTAAATGAACTTTACTCCACACCAGAGGGCATTTCAGTACATCAAGCAGAGTTTGGCCCAGTAGTGGAGCACACAGCACCAATCTGTTGAATGGAGTAACAAAAAGAAAAAGGAAGCAAAACTGCAGCAACTCCAGCCATACATCATAGCTGTCTTCTCACGTAAAACCAGTATTTGAAGCATTATATGCCAAACATGGAGCTCTTGAAGTTGCCGTGACATTTACAAATTAAACATCTGTCACTGTACAATAAACCTGATGATTGCATTTTCCCCTAGGGAAAACAGTCCTGCAAAGTCAAAATGAGTAGTTCCACAGACTTGGCAGTCTAAACACAGCCCCTGGGCAGTCTAAGTTCCACTACAGCACATGACATACCATCATAAAAAAAACATTTCCGCAAAAGAAGAAAGGGGCCTCCAAAAAGTTAAAGGGCTGGAACCAACGCTCAAAAGGAAGAGTATCTTGTTAAACCTGTTGTTACAGTACACTAGAATTTAAAGTCTGAAACTATCTGAAAGGCACTGTTTTCAGAGAAAGACCACCTACTAGTTCAGATTTTGTAGCAGAGGCCATGACACTGCAGCTTTTATAATGCTTGTGAGTAGTCTCTCTCAACAGACATGATTACTCTACAAAAAAAACAAAAAACAAACTGGGGAAGAGTGGTAAAGTTGCATAGCCATCTGGAGAAAGTAAAAAAAAAAACCCAAAAAACCAAAACCCCAAGCAGGTCACTTGTTCTTCCATTCATACGACCATTTACCCTGTAGCTTTGGCTGAATACTTGCCTGACAGGGGCTCACCAACCCTTAAAACTTCTTTTATTCCTCCTTTTTTCTTTTTTTTCTAATGCAGGAAAATATACCTGGAAAACATGTCTGTGTTAATTCCATGTTCCTATTTGTCATTCTCATTTGCTGGCAGCCTCCAGAGGCCACGACCTTATACTTCAAACTTTTCTCAAGCGATATGGATATGTAGCTCACTGCAAGCCCAAATCCTCACTCATAAATTAGGAGTAGCTATTGTAGAAAGACAATCACAAGGCCAAATGTTTCAGACACTAGACCTTATTTCAGCAAGACGCTCTGGGGTTAATTGCCTAACAGCTGTAAGGTGTAAAAGCCCATCTGGGGAAGTTCTGGAAGCTGAGCACTGACATGAAGTTTAACTGCATTTTGGCAATCTTCTCCAGTTATGCTTGAAGCAAAAGCCCTCCTCACAAAGAAGTGCATCAAATACAGAGGTTTAATAAAATATATGTTAATCAGTGTATGGAATACTGCTGGAAAGTAAAAAAAACAAAACCCAAAACCATTATTTCACAAACAAGGCAGTCTGGCTGCATCTCACCAGTACAGGGCTTCCTCAAAACCAGCCTGTAAGGTGCAGGAATTCCGTAACAAATGAGGGATGCGGCTCATGGGAGCCAGCAACAGAGGTCCAACAGCAATACCAGGATCAGTCCATGGTGTGCCTTCCAAAACACCCAGGTGTTTCCAGCCTTTGGAAACCTCTGCACAGAGAACCCTCCCCTCCAGCACACTGGTGACTGGAACACAGACCTGCTCAGGAACACAGGAAGCAACTCCAGCGTACTACGAACTTGTCTGGATAAATGCAGTGCTCTGAACAAACAGCCAATGGTCCTGACCACTTAAAGACTCCAGGGAACCTCACAGTGGCTCTTTGTCCTGTGCCCGTTTAGTCCCTACCAGCACTTCATGCTGTCTTTGTGGCAGCTCGTCACCCAAACAGCCTACTTGAATACTAGCTAGCTGTCCCTGGCATGGCGCACAACTTCAGGCTTTTTCCTGGTCTGAAAGAGCGGAACACAACTGTAGTTTTGCCTTTGAATTCATCCACTGAAGGTAAATCAAAGTGAAAAAATATATGTAAATAACCCCCCTGCCCCCAAATAGAAGCTTCTGTTCAAATACTTAGATTGTTTTTTAAAACCAGACATCAGTACATGAAAATGCAATGCTTTTCTTAGAAGGTGTTCGGTGGCATGTGGATTTTTTTTAAATTTAGTACTCCCTCGCCTTCCCCCCATAGTTCTCCAGCTCGATACTCATTTCATATTTTAATATGCAAATAATCCAGTATCTTGAAAAACATGAGACAGCACAGCACTTTATTCCTGAGAGCATCAATATGCCCCTCTGATAATTACATCCTTACAATAGTATGATCAAATGGACCCTCAGCAAGTCTGCAGATGACATGAAGCCAAGCAGTGCACTTCACACAAAGCAGTGCACTTGACACAAGGCAGCGCACTTGACACAACAGAAGGAGGGGACACCATCCTGAGGGACCTGGACAAACTTGACAAGTTGGCTCACGAGAACCTCATGAAGTTCAACGAGTCCAAGTGCAAGATACTGCACCTGGTTTGGGGCAATCCCAGGCATGAGTATAGACTGGGGGAACTCACTAAGAGCAGCATAACGCAGACGGACTTGGGGTTTGTCAGAGATGCTCACAGCCCAGATAGCCACCCCCTGGGATGCATCAAAAAAGCGGCATGGCCAGCAGGTGGAGGAAAGCGATTCTCCTCCTCTCCTCTGCCCTGGTGAGACCCCACCTGGAGTGCTGCAACCATGTATGGAGTCCTCAGCACGACAATGATGTGGACCGGTTAGAGTGGGTCCAGAGAAGGGCCATAGAGATGATGAGAAGGATGAACACCTCTCCTATGAAGACAGGCTGAGAGCTGGGTTTATTCAGCCCAGAAAAGAGAAGGCTCCTGGGAGACCTTAAGGCAGCCTTCCAGTGCTTAAAGAGTTCCTATAAAAAAGAGGGAGAATGACTTTTTACATGGGCAGATAGGGATATGACACCGATATCGATACAAGGGGGAACGGTTTTAAACTAAAAGAGGAGAGATTTGGCTTAGATTTTAGGAAGAAATTCTTTACTGTGAGGATGGTGAGGCAGTGGAGCATGTTGCCTACAGAAGTTATGGATGCCTCATGCCCCAAAGTGTTCAAGACCAGACTGGATGGGGCTTTGAGCAACTTGGTCTAGTGGAAGGCATTCCTGTCTGTCATTGGTTGGCCATAAATAGGCCACGGCACGGCAGTTGGAACAAGACGATCTTTAACGTCCCTTCCAACACCAGTCATTTTATGACTCTACGATACCCACAACTACCCATCTTGGAAGGTGTGCTGACCTATGAGGTGGCTGCATGGGACTGCACTTGATTTGTTCTTATTTGACTGTGCTTGAGAGATGTCCCAGCTCAGGCGAGAGCGGTTCAACCAGCAGTCTTTGGGATTTCGCCCACTTAGAGATCCCTACAACCACTGCTGCTGCACTGCACCAAAGAGCAACCCTATACTCACTGCACTACAAGTCAGACTGTTTTACCTCCATTGGCTCTGCTGCTCTGTTTTTCTCCTCAAATGTATCAGAAGTGAAAGCTGTCTCAGCTTCTCACAGCATCTGTACATACACAAATCGTGTGAAGGAATCAGATGCCAAAACCTCTGAATGTAAACACCTACGTGACAAGTCAGGACATATAAATATGCTCAACAGGAGAGCACTCTCCAGGAGAGCAAAAAGCACTCAAAGCACCATATTTCCAGTATCTGAGGAAAATATCTAACCTACCCTGGTTACAAAACAATGCTCCAGAATCTGTTACAAAGGGAGGGGTGTGCATTCACACCAAGACCTAGCTCACCTGCACCCAGGACCATTCACGATCTCTCCCTTCCAACTTTCGAATTTGGGGATGGTGAGTAGCAGTTTTCACTGAATGAAAGCTGCTTCTTGAAAGCTTAGGTTACTTAACTCCGAAAAGAATGCAAACTGGGAAATCAAAGTACCACTTCTTTTCGTAAATTTAAAATGCCTTTAAGATTTAAAAAATTTGAATAGTAGCCTTATCAGCATAGTAAAAAAACCCCAGATTTTATTCAATACACTGACAATTTTAAAGCCAGCCGCTTGCTTTTGAAAAGGTTCTTTCCTCCTTAGATTACCACAACACATTATAAAGGAAAAATAAGCTTTTACAGGTGATCTTCATGCCTTTCAAAAATGTTCCTCTTGCCAAGGTTCAATTTACAAAGAGTTTTAGCAAGGCAGATCTTGTTAGGAAAGGAGAGAAGACCTTGCTGAATCACATGGTTTTCTAAAAAAAAAAAAAAGCTCATTAAAAGGTAATTAAGTTTAATTAAAATTCTAACTTTTAATTAAGCTTAAAACTGTAAAATATATTTGCCTATCAATGTGTAAGGTATAAAATCATAAAAATGTATAAAGTAATAAGAGGTATAAAACCCACTGGTCTCATCCTGCCATTCATTTGATCAGAAAACAACAAGTATTTCTATAATTATACCACGACACCGAAAAAGGACACATGCCTTTTCCAAGACACCTAAATCCAGACAGACAGAGGTTTTCCTCTACCATCAACTACATCTTTCTTTATTTTAGCAACAAGAAGCCACTTAATGCAGGAACAAGATGACAGAATATGCAAAGAAGAATCTGGACAAGCCTAAATGTCAAGAAGCTCAATTAGTGCTTATCAAAACTCATTAGGTGACTTTGGCCATTAAGCCAGCTGGAAGCAGACTGAAACAAACAGGATTTAATAAATGATAAAGACATATCCAATGACAACTCTGCTCCTATGGACTTTCAATGAAGAGAGGTTGGTGAAAACAAAGAAAGTGGAATTGAAGGAATCAGCATGGATCACAGCATTCACTGTTTCCACCAGTAATCTGCAGAAACAACCAGAATTTTAGACCAGGAAAATAAAGTCACTTGCTCATTAGCCCACACAAGTGGTTTCAGTAGATGGCAAAATTCTCCATTACAGTTCTACACAGACCCAAGTCTAGCAAAGAGAAAGGGATTACTTGCTTGTCACAAGAGTTGCAACACTTCTTTTCATTTTAAGAAAACACCCAAATAAGGACAGATTAGAAATCTACCAATAAAATAGATAATACCCAGAAAACTTCCACTGTTTGTGAGTGGCTACACTAAGATATTCAACTCTCCAGATGCTCAGCTGATAGATTAAACACCCCCAGTGTACAAACAAGCCAAATTAACTACTTGTAATTACATCTGAAAAGATAATCACAGAACCCATTAGCATAAAGTTACAGTCTTTAACTTCATTTTTATGTAGAGAGAGTGGGCATAAATCATCTGGCATCATTTGGAACCCGTGTTAGGAGATGCGTCTCCAGACAACACCTATTACTGAGATTTCAGATTAACATTCACACTTCTTGTTTTACTCAGAAACCCATTGGCAGTTGCAAAGATCATCTGGGTCAAAAGAACATTAATTTTATTAAAAGCCCTAAGATCTGAGGAGGCCATTCTCACAACATGAAAAGATAAATTACTGAACTGATTCGCTAAAGTGCAATACTTCTTAAGTTTAAGTAGTATTTTGTTTTTTAAACCTACTTCTTTAACATATCTATCTTTCACACAGAATCAGTATCAGTTGCAGAGCTTGCCATCTCAGATGAAATTCCAGTTTTTTAGGTATGGTAGTTGGCACTGTGGTCAGAAGCCTGTAAACAGTGAGTTTAAACCTAGACAGTACTTCAGACAGCCTGATAAAAAAGGAATGCTTGGAGTCATTAATCTTCAAAAGTCAGATTAATTTAGAAGAAAATCAAAGTAAAAATGCCATGTTCTTAAATTTTCATTTCAAACGCTGATTCCAGCATTATCATGCGTAAGCTTGAAATGCGGTATTTATCATCAGTCTTAACTGGAAAAGAGACAGAAGAACATTTGGAGTCAGAACAGTGGCAAGACTCATAAAATGATGTTCAAAGAGAAAGACTGGGACAGAAGAAGATGATTTCCACTACAGTCACAATAAAAAAAAGAAAAGGGAGCAGACAAGATGAAACTCTATTCAGTGTTTACACTAGAAAACAAGACATATAGCTGGCGCAACTCTAGAACAGAAATAAGCCAAAACAGCTCAACATGAGAACAGGGGGCAGAATACAATCTGACCAGTAAGACTGAAGTTTGTGTCTTGTGAAAATAACTCTAGTATAGCACAGCATCAAACAGCAGAATTGTGTGGATCACTTTAAAATTGGCTTTTTCAGTCAGAGGACAAGAGGTAATGTGGTCAAAGTGCAAGTTTAAAGAACACTCTGTCAATCATTCCAGCCTTTGTGACGAAGCAGGGCTGCTCCTTTAGATGTGCTGGAGATGGGCTGTGATGGGAAGTAAACCAGGGTATTCCTAAAAAAGCTTTCTTTTAAATAACTTTTATTTTAAATTTTTACTTGGAATACATTCAGTTATCAAGATCCTGACACTGATCTCTTGACAGGCCACATTAAAAGAGTAAGACCCTAAGGCATGATGCTGGGAGGGATCTTTTAGCAGGTAATGCTGCTGAAACCCTGCTATCATGAGATAATTTCTTCTAAGCAGAACATACCAGTGTTTCTAGCTAGTCTATCACTAAATTTGGATAGAATGCCTCCCCAGACCACATGCTTCTCAGCAGCAGGGCTGGGTCAAGCATCACCTTAATCTCCTCACCTAATTCCCACCCCAGTCCTTATCACACCACCACTGTGCCAGCACAAGGAATAAATAGGGCAGCATGGAGAACCAACCAGGAAATAAGAGAAGTAACCCAGAAAAGATAAACAAAATAAATAAAAAATGAAAGAAGCAGAGGGGATGATTACAGCTGGATCAGAGCTTTAACTCCTTCTTACCACGACAAATAAATGAGGAGAACATATTGGTAATGCAGGAGCGGTAACACCTCAAGCCTGTAACTGCAGCTGAGAACTCCACCAAGAGAAAGCAATGCATATATTTTAGCATTAAGTATATTTTAAAGTCAACTGTACAAAGATGCTTCAAAGGATATACATGCAAATACTCCTTGCTGGATGTTGAATGCAGTCAGACAACACTGGGTAATACCCAAGGCAGCAGTGACTCGCCCCTTTGTCCCTTATCTTTGTCAGGCCTATTTCTGAGGCATATGAAAACACCACCACTACATCTAAACTAAATCTATACAGTGATAAAACACAACTGAGCTGCACCTCTTTGGTCTTACCTAACATAGTCTTGAGAAGTCTGAACTGATGCAAATGCATCTATTTATATCAAACAGAGCAGCTGATGTCAGCAGTGGAGTTCCTCTGTAGAGACAATACCTTTACTCAAGAGAACAAAGGCAAACATTTTCTGTGGGTTTTTTTTCCCCCTCAGGTTTTGAAAGGGCTTTTTTTATAAATCCCAGCTTCTAGTATTATAAGACTTTTTCCAGATTCATTTCAGCTTCTGCAAGTGAGAAGCCTAAGCCTTCTACCTTCCCTTAATAACCACACTTTAAGAGACTCAGATCTGCTTCAGAAAGACGGTTTGTATGCTTTCCCTTTTTATGTCCAGCAGCACAAAACAGGAAATCCAACGCTGCTCACTGACTTAAGTTTATTTCAGTTTAATGACTTCTCCCCCTGGTTATTTTGAAACATTGGAAAGCCAAGGTTATTCTTAGAGAATCACAGAGTAAGAGAATGGCTTGGGCTGGAAGGGACCTTCCAGAACATCTCACTCCAACCCCCCTGCCATGGGTTGGGACACCTTCCACTAAACCACATTGCTCAAGGCCTTATCCTGCCTGGTCTTGAACACTTCTAGGGAGGGGACACCTACAACTTCTCTGAGCAGCTTGGTCCAGTGCCTCACCACTCCCACAGCAAAGAACTTTGTCCTAATATCCAATCTAAACCTGCACTCTTTCAGTTGAAAGCCATTCCCCATTGTCCTGTCAATACATGCCCTTGTACAAAGTTCCTCTCCAGCTCTCCTACAGCCCCCTTCAGGTACTGAAAGGCTGCTGTAATGTCTCGCAGGAGCCTTCTCTTCTCCAGACCGAACAACTCCATTTCCTGTGCTTTACAGGCATATTTTAGCACCTAGCTTTTGTGCTGGTTCATCTTCTTCCTGGCTGCAGCATTTGGCAACAATTTAAATACTAAAGTACCCCTGTTAAGCTCAGGAACTTCATGATGTGAGAAAATCAGCATTTTGGATAAGCTTACTCTTCGAATTATTTCAGTTTTTGTTTGTCAGTTTCTATTAGCATCATCTTCTCTAGCAAGGAGAGAAGAGGAGGTTTATTTGACTTCAGCAGCATCTTTTATTCTGGAGTGTCACTCTGTACAGGGGGATAAGACTACAGATATTTCTTACATGATGAAATTTTATACCGCCTCAGAAAATCCTCCATAATCCTTATATTCACACCAAAACTCAGCAGGTCTGTTCTATGAAAGAGCTGCAGTCTTAGATGGGTTGCTCTGAAGTTGTACTTGCAGGATTAGTAGATTGAGATGATACCTTGTCTTCACACCTGAGAAGCACACATAGTATGTAGAGAGTAGTAAAAGAAAGCTTTTATTTTAGTTTGGGCAAATGCTTATGAATACATCTTCATCACAGACTTTAAGAGACAAAATGCCTTATCAGTGTGTATACAGCTTAGTAAGTATTTTTTAAACACCACATGAGGTAAGCTGTTATCATCCCCACCATGTTCTTAGAATATTAAACATCCCACAGCTGATCTGTCAGACTGAGTAACTCCAGATCACCTGAAAAATTTGTCAAGTACACTTATCCTAGACACCCTCAATGCTCAAGCTCAGTCAATCTAAGGAGGAGTGGGGAAAAAGAAAAGACATATGCCTGATATTTTCCAGTTCCACAGACCTGTGCACACATTTTCAGTTTTATACTGCTTTTGAGAACACATCTGCACATTTGAAAGTACCATCTATTCTTAAAGACTAGCAGCACACATCACCTCTAAGAAAAATAAAAGGGAGTACCACAGTTTTTTAGAAGTACATGTTCAAAATTAACACCCTCTGCCAAGAAGACACAAGTCAGACTGCCACTGCTAAGAACCCCAGGCTCCAGAGCAGAGTTTACACGTGACCACAGAACAGGCAAAAACAGTTTAATGTACTCTTCAAGGCCAGACAGAACCCCTAGCCTTCTCTAGAAGCACAGGCAACTCTTACATCTAGATTACTGAAGTCCCTCCATCTGTAAAAGGGGAGAAAGCATAGAGGTTTCAAGCTAGCTAAGCTGTAAAGCCAAGCTCCATGAGGACACTGAATAATGTAAGAGAACAGGGGTCAATACTTTCATTTAACACTGGGCCTGTGAAGGTGGCTTGTCACCGACAGACAGTCTAGGAAATCTTCGGAATAGAACCTGCATAATCTTTCTGTAGAGGAAGATTAGTCACATGTCAAGTGTATTTCAAACATTGAAGAATCTGTTGTTTCCTCTAGATTTCATATGCAGCAAGTTCTTTACAACACTCTAAAACCCCACCAAAACAAACAAACAAGCAAAAAAACCCAAAAAAGCCAACAAACAAAAAACTACACATTATCCTGTGGAACTTTCAAAACAGCTACTGAAAATTGAACAGTAACTCAACAACCAAAAACCAGACTTAGCTACTTTTTCTCTCAACCCATCCAGCAGAAGCATGCGATCGCCACCGCTGAGATCCGAATTCACGGCTTTCTACCCATTTCAAATGACTGTGAAAAGCTAAGGAACCTAACGTCAAGAGACAGAAGTTCTCATTTATTGAAGTGAAAGCAGAAACAATGCCAACAAAACCCAAAAAGCCTCAAAGTATAGTTCAAAGATTAGGGTGCGACCTTAAGAGTTAGATCCAGACTTCAGAAGGGAGTGCAGGGAGGGGTGTACACCTCTGAAAGCAAAGTAAACTCATTTTGCTCAGGTAGGCAGTGATCCACAGTATTGACACAGCTGTGCTAATCTGCTGTCCCACAGCCACGAGCGCTAAACACTCGGTTATTGCAGCGCTGTGTTCCTAAGCCTCAAATTCTCAGCCGCTGCTCCCCGCTCCTGGCTCTCCCCATAACGGACGGCAGGAAGGATAACCACGGAAACAACGGCATTCCTAATCTCTGCATCCTAACCGTACGCGGAATTCGCGCTGTGCAATTACTCGTGTCCTTAACCACACAGCACACGATCCTCAATAGCGAGACTCGGTGTTTCCCCCACCCGTCCATGCCCGTATTGCCTGATACTGTTTCACCTCGCGTGGCTTCGCTTGCAACACGCTCCAACTCCTTCCCCCGCAAGCCAGCACCCACGCAACAAGCAGGAGGTAGGTGGCACTGCCACAGATTCCGCGGGAGGGGAAGGAAAAGCGCAAACGAGGGCAGCGCTTCCCGCCAGCGGCTGCAGAGCGGAGAGGCGCCGGTGAGGAGCAGCCCAGCGCCGGGGCTCCTCACCGGGGTCCCAGCGCCGGGCCCGCGGAGCCCCCGCGCCTCGGAGGGCGCCGGGCACGCACCTGCACGGCGGGGAAGGCGCCCTTCAGCAGGTAGAACATCCTGCGGTTGGACAGGAGGTCGCCGGTGGTCAGCTGCTCCTCGGCCCCCTCCCGCGTCTTCCCCTTCGCCTTGGCGTTGAGGACGTTCCCCTCTCGGACCCGCTTCACCTCCTCCCCGCCCCTGACGGCGGCCAGCACGGACACGGCCAGCAGCTCCCGCAGGTCCACGGCGCCGCCGGGCGCGGAGCCGTGCGGCGTCTCGGGCCCGCCGGCCGCCGGCTCGCCCAGCATGAAGAAGGCGAAGCGGCCGGCCAGGAAGCCGGAGTAGAGGTGGTAGAGGACGCCCAGCCCCAGCAGGCAGAACACGGCCATGCCGAGCGGCGAGAGGCGGATGCCCATGGGGGCCATGGCCGCGGGGCGGGCGGGCGGCGGGGCCGGGCGGNTGTCCCGCTGCCCCGGCGGGGGCCCGGGGGTGCCGCCGGTGCTCACCGTGCCCGCCCGTGGCTGCGCCGGCCGTCCATCGCCCGCTGGTTCTCCTGAGCTCCGCGGTTTGGGCTGGTTTTTTCCTCACCTCCCTCTAGGCAGCAGGTGCGGCAGGGGCCCGCCGCGGCGGGGGGGCGGGGGGGCCTGCCC
>VZTG01010316.1:296983-495448 GCA_013397845.1 Melanocharis versteri
CGCGGGCCGGGAGCCGGAGCTGGAGCCCGAGCCGGAGCCCTCCCGGCGCGCTGGGAAGGAGTTTTCTGCTGGAAATCGCTGTTGGCGTAAATTGTCGCTAAGTTTCTTTAGCGGTGCTGAGCATCGTTGCTGGGCATCTCTTGTTTTTTTATGCTAGTTCGGGGAGTTTGGGACTCTCTGCCCCCCTGTTCCTCTGAGAATTCCTCTCATTCAGTAAAATGAAGTGAATCCAACTGTTTCCTCAGCCAAGTGGTGTGATAAAGGCATACCTGTCTTAACTTATACTTCTTCTTTGCACCTCAGTTGTTTTGGGGGAGTGTGAAACTTCATAGCCAGGATGGACATCTGGGGTGGGAACTAGGAAGAGTCTCTGATTTCTTTCTGTTCTCATTTCTGATTCTTTTTAGTAGCTTTCAGCAAGTTACAGATAGAAGAACTATGTTAGTTCAGCATTGTTTGGATGAATCTTTTTTACTCGAGCAGTGTTCTTGTCTGTTGATACACAGGTTGTAGAAACAGACCTTGGCAGTGACTCTGGGAAGAACTAATTACTAGGGGTCATGCATTATGACTGTTTTCTTGGGATGTTTAATTTTTCTTTTTTTTTTAAGTGTTATACTTACATAATAAAGAGTGTGAAAACTATAAAGACCAAAATTGAGATCAGCCTTGAGCACTGAAATTGCCATATAGTCTCCTGTGCATTTCCATTTTAATGGCATCTGTAATTGCATGATTATATGTCCAGTGTCCTGCAGGATCACACCCTCTCTGAAGTGCACGTCTATGTGCAAAGAGTGAAAATTAAAGGATCATAGAATGAGAAAACATTCCATTTGAAATGGGATTCAAGAGTTGGATTTTATGCCGACTGTGCTGAGGTTAAACTTTATGTGCAATTAGGCAAAAACTAGAACATCCGCGTTTTCCAGCTCCCCATTCCTTTTAAGGTACAAGTTATTGGTTTTATTGTTTGGGGTTCTTTTCTCTGCAGTTGCTTCTCTGGCAGAATGGGAGCTTGAAAATACACAAACCACTTTCCTTAATATTGATTTTACAGTTCAGCATTTCATGTAATAATTAATGGTAAGAAGCTATACAGCAATACAGGGTTCATGTTAGACGGAGTAGGCTTGGGTCAGTAATGAGCAATGAATGCAAGACTTTACAAACATGCATAGTTTTTATATGTGCCCTTTTACAAATACTGGGCAGAATAGCCAACAGCAGGGCTGCCTGATGCTATCAGTAACAGTTTGTTTGTGGTCAGAAAACAGGAACTTTAAACTCCACTACGGTCGAGGAAACCCAGAAGAAGGAAGAAAACCTGCAATTTTATGAGCTGGTTTCTTCATGGAAAGAAAGTGAAATACTAAGCTTTTTGTTCCACTGAAGTTTGCAAAGACCTTACAGAGGTGTAGAAAATTAATGGATTTATTGCTTGCTACTTACATTTTTTTGCCTGCAGTAAACATAGAAAATATTAACAGTAATGTAAGCTCTGAAGAGGATGGTGCACAGAGGGCTCCTTATTTCTGTGGTACTGTATGTACCATCTGTGCCAGGTTTTAGAAGAGACTGTTCACTACCGAATGCAATCACACAACCAATAGACAATATGCTGTCAGCCTGTTTCTCTGTAGCAATCTTATTCTGTAATTACCAATATAGTTTTTAGAGGTTGCAGTCTGGCATCTTCCATACTGTTTTACCAAGATCCCTGTTTCCCCAAGATCAGGTTCCTCATGTATATCCAGGGTGCTATTGACTTCACCTGGACTCCAGAACATCACAGAGATCTTTGCAAAGGGCTCTTGGCAGATGGTATAAAGATAGTTTAGGCAAGGTTTATTTACTGCTTCAACCTGTAAGATGAGTTTCCAGAGACCGTGGTGTAGGCATAAAATGAAAGCAACTTGGGAAAGAAAAATACCTGTGTTCATTATTAGCAAAAGCAGATTTATCCCTTTACATGAGGGGTGAGGAAAAATTCTAATGGAAATGTTCCTTTTGAAAATGGGGAGCATGCCACAGGGATTTTGCTGTCTCTGACTTTTAGAGTCTGTGGCAAGGATGTATAAACTAGTGAGCTCCCATCCTTGTCCAGGCTAGCAGTGTTTTGTCGACAGTACTTCACAGTGCAGTTTATTGTCATGGCTGCTTTGCCAGCATCGTTGCTGACTTGTGCAAAAGCAGGCAATGCCCACATCTTCCACAGCACCAGCCATGCAAGCAGGTTGACGGGGTCTGTCAGCAGCCACAGAAGTGCTGTGCTGCGGCAGGTTGTTGTTTCTCTGTGACTCTGTCAGTTTATGAAACCATTCATGGGCAACTTTCCTGAGTGCTCAGTTTTTGTCTCAGCAGTTGCAGTGTGTCTGTGGAAAAGACAGGGAGTCCCTCAGCCTCAGAGCTGAGTTTGATCTGCAGCACATGAAAAAGTTCTGCTGTGTCTGTGCTTCTGAGAGGCTGAGAGAGAGTAGATGGCTGTCGGATGGTACCAAAATACCTGAGGGGAACGTGCTGTGGAAGTGCCAGCACCAGCTGCAGCCACCACATTTCCCTGTGAGTGCTGGGAAGGTAGTCCATGACAGAGTCCCGTACAAGGTCTTTTGTAGCGAGGGATAGCTTTCCTTTTCATAGAGTTGGTTCACGCAATCAGGTTCTTCCTCCTTTCTCTCTCTTTTCTCATATTTTCTGTTCTTTTCTGGTTATTTTGTTTGTGATACCACCTCATCCAATCCCATGTGCAGCAGCAGTCCCAGTTACGGATATATCTTTCTTATATCCTGACTGACCGTGCAGGGCTGAGGGCCTCGGGAGGGTTGTGCAGAGACATACTGAACTTAAGGGTATTGGTAAAGGCTTTATTTAAATTAGTATGTAAAATAAAAGCAGAATGTTAAAAAGTGTGTGAAGCATGAAGGTGGAACACACGGCAAAAAAAGGTGGATGAATGTCTCTATTTTAGAGTGCATCCCAACTGAAGAGTTCCTAGGTACCTATAATCCAGCTTTTCTCAAAGGTTTCCTCCCCACAGCAGTGTGCTCCTTTGTCATGGATGCTTCCTTTTTGTTTGTGGAGAAAGAATGGCTCCAAATACACCTGAAGGCTGGGCTGCCATTCAGTGAAATCTTGATTGGCTGGAAAGTTGGACAGAGAGAAACTAATGCAATAGCAGCTTTGCAGAGAACTGGGAGTCTTAGTGGATGGCAAGCTGACCATGAGCCAGCAGTGCCCTTGCGGCCAGGAGGACAAATAATATCCTGGGGTGCATTGGGGCAAGTGTGGCCAGCAGGTCAGTGGAGGTGATCCTCCCCCTCTACTGGGTCCTAGTGAGGCCACACCTGGAGTGTTGTGTTCTGTTCTGGTCTCCAAAGCTCAAGAAAGAAGAGGAGCTACTAGAGAGGGTACAGAGGAGGGCCACGAAGATGTTTACAAGTTTGGAGCATCTCTCAGATGAGGAGAGACTTCAGGAGCTGGGACTGTTTAGTCTAGAGAGAAGACTGAGAAGGGATCTCATTAACATATGTAAATATCCCAAAGGTGGGTGACAAGAGGGTGCTGCCAGNTGTTGGCTTCACCTGGGCTCCAGAACATCACAGAGATCTTTGCAAAGGGCTCTTGGCAGATGGTATAAAGATAGTTTAGGCAAGGTTTATTTACTGCTTCAACCTGTAAGATGAGTTTCCAGAGACCGTGGTGTAGGCATAAAATGAAATCAACTTGGGAAAGAAAAGTACCTGAGTTCATTATTGGCATAGCAGATTTATCCCTTTACATGAGGGGTGAGGAAAAATTCTAATGGAAATGTTCCTTTTGAAAATGGGGAGCATGCCACAGGGATTTTTCTGTCTCTGACTTTTAGAGTCTGTGGCAAGGATGTATAAACTAGTGAGCTCCCATCCTTGTCCAGGCTAGCAGTGTTTTGTCGACAGTACTTCACAGTGCAGTTTATTGTCATGGCTGCTTTGCCAGCATCGTTGCTGACTTGTGCAAAAGCAGGCAATGCCCACATCTTCCACAGCACCAGCCATGCAAGCAGGTTAATGGGGTCTGTCAGCAGCCACAGAAGTGCTGTGCTGCGGCAGGTTGTTGTTTCTCTGTGACTCTGTCAGTTTATGAAACCATTCATGGGCAACTTTCCTGAGTGCTCAGTTTTTGTCTCAGCAGTTGCAGTGTGTCTGTGGAAAAGACAGGGAGTCCCTCAGCCTCAGAGCTGAGTTTGATCTGCAGCACATGAAAAAGTTCTGCTGTGTCTGTGCTTCTGAGAGGCTGAGAGAGAGTAGATGGCTGTCGGATGGTACCAAAATACCTGAGGGGAACGTGCTGTGGAAGTGCCAGCACCAGCTGCAGCCACCACATTTCCCTGTGAGTGCTGGGAAGGTAGTCCATGACAGAGTCCCGTACAAGGTCTTTTGTAGCGAGGGATAGCTTTCCTTTTCATAGAGTTGGTTCACGCAATCAGGTTCTTCCTCCTTTCTCTCTCTTTTCTCATATTTTCTGTTCTTTTCTGGTTATTTTGTTTGTGATACCACCTCATCCAATCCCATGTGCAGCAGCAGTCCCAGTTACGGATATATCTTTCTTATATCCTGACTGACCGTGCAGGGCTGAGGGCCTCGGGAGGGTTGTGCAGAGACATACTGAACTTAAGTGGATTGGTAAAGGCTTTATTTAAATTAGTATGTAAAATAAAAGCAGAATGTTAAAAAGTGTGTGAAGCATGAAGGTGGAACACACGGCAAAAAAAGGTGGGTGAATGTCTCTATTTTAGAGTGCATCCCAACTGAAGAGTTCCTAGGTACCTATAATCCAGCTTTTCTCAAAGGTTTCCTCCCCACAGCAGTGTGCTCCTTTGTCATGGATGCTTCCTTTTCGTTTGTGGAGAAAGAATGGCTCCAAATACACCTGAAGGCTGGGCTGCCATTCAGTGAAATCTTGATTGGCTGGAAAGTTGGACAGAGAGAAACTAATGCAATAGCAGCTCTGCAGAGAACTGGGAGTCTTAGTGGATGGCAAGCTGACCATGAGCCAGCAGTGCCCTTGCGGCCAGGAGGACAAATAATATCCTGGGGTGCATTGGGGCAAGTGTGGCCAGCAGGTCAGTGGAGGTGATCCTCCCCCTCTACTGGGTCCTAGTGAGGCCACACCTGGAGTGTTGTGTTCTGTTCTGGTCTCCAAAGCTCAAGAAAGAAGAGGAGCTACTAGAGAGGGTACAGAGGAGGGCCACGAAGATGTTTACAAGTTTGGAGCATCTCTCAGATGAGGAGAGACTTCAGGAGCTGGGACTGTTTAGTCTAGAGAGAAGACTGAGAAGGGATCTCATTAACATATGTAAATATCCCAAAGGTGGGTGACAAGAGGGTGCTGCCAGACTCTTTCCAGTGTGCCCAGTGACAGGACAAGGAGCAATGGCCATAAATTAAAACACACAAAGTTACACCTCGACTTTTTTACACTAAGAATGGCAGAGCACTGGAACAGGCTGCCCAGGGAGGTTGTGGAGTCTCCCTCTCTGGAGACATTCACTCACTTGGACTTGTGCCCATGTCACCTGCTCTAGGTGACTCTGCCTTGCAGAGAGGATTGGAACAGATGTTCTCCAGAGGTCTTTTCCAGCCCTAGCAAGTGTGTGATTCTGTAAAATATAAATATAGGAAGAGGCTATAATCTGCAGTCCATGTGGGAATTACATCTGTATTCCTCACTAGGACAGGATCCAGGTCCTGGAATTTGCAGTAGGTCACACTGCCTGAACTAGAGCTGTCACAGACATACATGGTCCCCTGGTATGAACTGTGCAAAGCCTGTCTCCTGCATTGCTCCAGGTCAGCTTAGCATGGATACTGGGATGTTCTGCCAGCAGCAAAGCTCCTCGCTGTCTGATTGCCAGGAGAGATTGCTTTACCCCCCTGCCTACACGATCTCACGAGTTTCTCAGTGCACTAAACTGTTTCCAGGGAATGCTGCTTACAGCAAGTCTGGCTCTGTGCCAGGCCTGGTTCTGGCTTCGTGGCAATGACAAGATTGTAGAACGCAATACCTGTGATTCAGGAGAAGGCCTAAGGGAAAACGGAAGAGCCCGATCCAAGAGAGGGCATCCAAGGTGAGAGCAGATGCAAAGTGTGATGGAAAGAGAGCTGACTATGGTGAGACTCTGGAAAGAAGGAGCGTGGTCCAAGCCTGGATTTGCAGAAGAGCAGCTGCAGCCAGGTGCTGTGAGCTCGGGAGTCAAGGAGTGGGAAGAGACCTAAAAGGACCTGTGGGGTGGTCTGAGGAATTCTGATACAGGTACCTTCTGCTTGATCTGATAGAAAAGTGGTTAGCCACAATATTTGGAACAAATTTGAATGGTCACAGGGTTTATAACTCAGATCGGCACATAGCTAACTGCAGATTTTTTAGTGTGCTCCTTCAAGACCTTCTGCCATCTTATGGGTACAGTCAAACTTGGTTTAAGATAATGGGAAAGAGTGGAATTTAGCTCTTTTTTTGAGTCATAGATTTGTTAATAGGCCAGTTAGGTACAAAGCTTAACAGCTGTTCTGAAAAATATATATATATATATTTCCAAGTCTTTAAGGAGTCAAGTGTAGAAATATTTTGTGAATAAGTAAAAAATTGAGAAGTTTACAAGGGAAAGGGCTGAATTTGTATGGAACCCTTAGAGGATTAGAAGAGCGAGCTTATCGGTAAAAGCTTATGTGCTACATAAAAAGAGGCTCTGTAGATACAAGCTAAGCTATATGGTATGCAGAACACTGCAACCAAAGGAAATTTGAGGAGGGAGATTTTTTTATATTTGATCTTTGTGCAAAAAGCTTAAGTGCTTGTAACTTTGTCGGGTTTGGATGCTGTACAAAGAAATCTTTTTGTTTGAATTGTAAACAGCTTGGGAGTTAAATGTAATTTCGCTGGTAACTGAACACCAAGGCTGTGGAGACTCTGAACCACAGTGCATTTCAGCTTAGGAAATGCCCAGCACTTGTGAATTGCACTGAAGCTGTACAGAGCAGTCTGAGACAGTGTCACAAAAATCAGGGGAAGCAGAAAAATCTGCTAGTGACAGCAAGGAAACTGCTGTGCTGACAATAAAGTAGTGGGGAGGACATCAAACTGTAGGAATATTAAGGGATTTCGTGGCAGCTGTCAAGTACAGCCTACGCTTTGATCAAATAAATTACTTAGCTTAGCATGAAGTAAAGTTTAGGGGCCCAAGATAAAGAGATTATAGTAAATGACCTGATAGTAATTTCTGGTTTTGTGTGCAAAAGTTAAAGTATATAAAGTAGGTAAAAATGCTATCAAATTAGAACACCATTTACATATAGGTTGGAAATATCCATTAGCATGAAATTCGCATTCCATTTATAAAGGAATTGATGACATGTAAGTACAAGGCAGTGAAAAACTCTATTTCAAAGCTTTGTGGAGAGTCTTCTTTAAAAGTCTATTATATATTGCCTGAGAGGTTTAATTGCTGATGGATTCTAACAGAGCCTTCCAGAAAGAGTTGTGGTGGTAAGACCATTTCAGCTAGGCAGAAGTTCATTTTAATACCATGCTGGTTAACAGAGGCACCTCCCAGAGTGGTCACAGATTTTCTGTCCACCCAAAACAAGCCGGTATATTCTCTTGCTTCCAGCACTATAGAA
Source organism: Melanocharis versteri (assembly GCA_013397845.1). Classification (NCBI taxonomy): domain Eukaryota; kingdom Metazoa; phylum Chordata; class Aves; order Passeriformes; family Melanocharitidae; genus Melanocharis; species Melanocharis versteri. The sequence continues at coordinate 304,639 of VZTG01010316.1, forward strand.
AGCTGCAGAATTGACACTGAATGCAACCAGTTCCTCAGCAGCTGGGTGGCAATTACGGCTGAAGGGAGTTTTTGCTCCTCTGTTGCCACACATGACTGCTTATTTCTGGCCCCTAGTTGTACCAGGACAGCTAATCATGGAGCTCTTCTGCAAACCAAGCCAGTTAAAGCAGGTTTATGTCCCTGTGTGGTGCTGCCCACCTTTAGCTCTTTAGCTTGATACAAGTTCAAACCTGTCTGATCTCTCTGTAATGTGTCCCCAGCTGTGTTTCTACTTCCTCCATGCAGACTGGGGAGCTCATCCATCTGGAAACTAACCCAGCAAAGCAAACAGAAAGTATTGGGTATAGCATGTGGGTTCAGTGTTAAGCTGCTCTTTTGGATGGCAAATTTGATTTCTTTTCATGATTGAAGTTGCTGTGTCCTAAGGAACTGGATGTCATGTCGTGTCATGGGCTGGGAGTGAGGGTCAAGAACACTTGAAGGCTCCTGGGCATTGTCCATGAAGTCCTGTGTTGTGAAACTGCCTCCTGTGCTTCCTATTGCAGCTCCAGCATAGCTTCACAAAAGGGTGTGAATACCCTCAAGAAAAGTGCTCGTGTTCTTTTAATACCTGGTGATGGTTACCTCAAAGGGAAGTAATAAATCCCAGGTCTTCCCACAGACCAGGCATTTGAAGAAGGCAATGTAAAAGTCTAGGGTGATTCAGTGCTCCTGGCAAAAGCCCTCAAAATTTGCATTGGTGCACTGCCACCCCCCTAAGCATGCCTTTTGCAACCCCAATGTCCCTGGAACGGCAGGCTTTATGGTTTTCCAAATCCTAGGCTTTCTTGAAACCCATGGTAATTAGTTGCTTTTGACTTTTCCCTTTCTGCCATACCCATGTCTTGGTTTTTATCTTCTATACTCCCTTAATTAAGTTGTCACTGGTTCACCTTGTTGTTAATATTAATAAGGATAGTTTTTGTCTTGTGTGAAATATTTATAGAATTACAGAATCATAAAATCACATAATTGTTCAGGTTGGAAAAGACCTCTAAGATCATTGAGTCTGACCATTAACACAGCACCGCCATGTTCAGTAAACCATGTCCCCAAGTGCCACATCCACATTTTCTTTAAAGGCTTCAGGGGTGGTAATTCCATCAGTTCCCTGGGTAGCCTGTTTCAATGCTTGACAGCCTTTTGGGGAAGAACTTTTTCCTAATATCCAATCTAAACCTCCCCTGGCACAACTGGAGACCATTCCCTCTTGTCTGATTGCTTGTTACCTGGTGGAAGAGACCGACACCCAAGTGGCTACAACCTCCTTTCAGGGAGTTGTAGAGAGCAAGAAAGTCTCCCCTGAGCCTCTTTTTCTGCAGGCTAAACGGTCCCAGTTCTGTCAGCTGCTTCTCATAGGATTTCTGCTCCAGACCCTTCCCCAGCTCCGTCACCATTCTCTGGGCACACTCCAGCACCTCAATGTCTTTCTTGTAGAGAGGGGCCCAAAACTGAGCATGGGATTCAAGGCGTGGCCTCATCAATGCTGAGTACAGGGGAACAATCCCTGCCCTGGTCCTGCTGGCCACACTATTTCTGATACAGGTCAGGATGCCTTTGGCCTCTTTGGCCACCTGGGCACACACCGGCTCATGTTCAGCCAGCTGTTGACCAACACCTCCAGGTCCTTTTCTGCTGGGTTGCTTTTCGGCCACTCTGCCCCAGCCTGTAGTGCTGCATAGTGCCCCTCATCCAAATCATCAGTTAAGATATTAGATGGGAGTGGCCCCTGTGCTGAGCCCTGGGGAGCACCAGTAGTGGCCAGCCACCAGCTGGATTTAACTCCGTTCACCACCACTCTCTGAGCCTGGCCATCCAGCCAGTTTTTCATCCAGTGGACAGTGCACCCATCCAAGCCATGAGCAGCCATTTTCTCCAGGGGAATGCTGTGGGAAGCAGTGCCAAACACTCAAGGAAGTCCAGGTAGGTATCATCCATACCCTTTCCCTATTCCACTGAGCTGTTCTCCTTGTCATAGCAGATCAGGTTGGTCAAGCAGAACCTGCCTTTCAGGCTGGGCCTGATGTCCTGGTTGTCCTGCACCTGCTGCTTGGTGGCCCTCAAGATGGTCTGGCCTGGCACCCAGCTCAGGCTGACAGGCCTGTAGTTTCCCGGATACGCCTTCTGCACTTCTTGTAGATGGGTGTCACATTTGCTAACCTCCAGTCACGTGGGACATCTCTCATTAGCCCTGCTGAAAAATTATTGAAAGAGGTTCGGTGAGCACTTCTACCAGCTCCTTCATTACACTTGGGTGGATCCCGTCCAGCCCCATAGACTTTTGTGTGGTGTAGCAGGGCACCGGCCATTTCCCCTTGGATTATGGGGGCCTCATTCTGCTCCCTGTCTCTGTCGTCCAGTTTGGAGGGCTGGATACCCTGAGGATGACTGGTTTTTACTGTTAAAGACTGAGGCAAAGAAGGCATTAAGTATCTCAGTCTGTTCCTCATTCTTTGCCACTGTTTCCCCTTGCACAGGATGGAGATACTCCTTAGCCCTCCTTTTGTTGCTGATGTATTTTTAAAAACATTATTTTGCTTTTCGTCATCTTTTACTGACTTAATAGATTTCATTCTAGTTAGGCTTTGGCCTTTCTAATTTTCTTCCTGCATAACTTCATGGTATCCTTGTAGTCTTCCTGAGTGGTCTGTCCCTTCTTCAATAGCTATAAAAAATGTTTATGTCTCACTGCTTTCTAATATAATCCTGATTAGAATACTTGATTCTCAAAGATGGACTTTTAATAATATTTTTTTATTACTTTATTTAGAAAAATTAGGATATTACAAGTGAGATTTGAGGACTACCCAGGAAGACATAACTGAAACAATAATTGCTGTTTTGTCCTTTTAGTACTTTTTCTAACTGTTAGACTAGGCAGATGAAAAGGAGCAGTGGGAAGAAAGAAGAATGTTAGCTGAAGAATTATAAGTGTAAAGTAGCAGTGTGTTCTGTTCTCAAGTATTTGTGGGAAACTTTTTGTCTCTAGTTATCATTAGAATTCTCAACAAACATTTTACTGAGACATTCCTAAGTAACATCCACTCTGTTAGAAATGCCATCCTTCTGTTTGTATAAAATTGTTATGCATGTGTACTAGAATGCTGTTCTAGTTTTTACTAGTATTGTGAAGGCAATACCTTGATCTCCATTTCTGAAAGAAAACCATGCACTATCTGCATGTGTCTTCATGTTAATTAAATATTTGTAAACAATGGGGTTCTTGTTTGTCTTTCCTTTGCCTCAGAAAGAGTCAAACTCTCGGCTGCTTTCCTTTGTCATTTTTTGAGTGTGAACACGTTGTTCCATAATAATTTTGAAAATAGTAGGCTAAGGGTAGGAGCAGCACAAATTCAGGATCTCATTCCCCACAGAAGCAAAAAATGTGCTCTTGGACATGAGGCAACATTCTCATGCTCATAAAAAAAGCATAATTTTGTATTCAAATAAGATGTTCTGTTAACCAGAGTAGAACTGCACGCAGCAATTGTATCAGTCAAGTGGATGTTTTTCCCAAGTACCTTTAGATGTTAATCATAAAATTGTTCCAAAATAACTATATTTTGTTTGAACATTGCAGACTAGCATTTGATCTTTACAATGTAACTATGACCCTCACAAAATATTCTAGACCAGAAATAAGGATTTCTATTATTAATATTCTCCTGAGCAATAAGAGTAACAGTAATTTTTTAAAGAGACTAAAATTTGATGCCTTAAACAATTTTTCCCGGTTAGTCAAAGAAAATACTGTTGTTTGTTACATGTATTTTAATATTAAAGAGCTTCAAAAGTCTATTTAAAATTATTTTTGTCCTCATAAAAATGTATTCCTTATTTTGCTATTGTCCTAGTTATTTTCTGCAATTGGCCCATGGTTATCTGACTTTTACTCCTAAGAATAATTGCAAACAAAATTCTCCAGTTTTCTCTTAATGACAGTGTTTCTCTGGAATAAAATGAAAGTCTTCGAAGACACTTAGACTCAAGCATATTGAATCCAATAGAGTAGGGATTTTCCTTCCAAAGGAATTCCAAGGAATAATTAATTAAAATAAGTCATGTTATTCTTTCATTTATCGGTGCCTTTCCATAGCACAGGAGAGAACCTTAAAGGATGAGCCAGCAGTATCAGAAGGAAATTGAGTATATGCTTGGTTTCTAATCTTTGCTTAAGCACAAAATATTTGGAGATCTATGTATGTGAATGCTGTCTTCCAAACAATTCAAATAGTACCTTGCTGCACGTGACTGCAGTCCTACTGCTGTACAGATATAATCTCCCACAGAGTTTATGTCTCTTCCTCCATAGTCTAAGAAATATATAATTTCCAGAAATTTTAATTTCTTGCTGATACATTTTAAGATATTTCATGAATTTGCAGGTTACCGTGTTATTGTTGGTCCCTAATTTCAGGACACTAAAACTCTTAGGTCGCAAACTTAACAGTCTGCCAAAGTATTTGTGTTACTGGTGCTATATTTCTGGTATAATGATTGCTGTCTCGATCACAGCAGCATTATTCAGACCTTTCTGGACTGATTGCTCCTGGAGCTGTTGCTTTGTAGTGCACAGCACTAAATAAACTGACATTCCATACCCCAAAAGGCAAATAGAAGGTTAAACTGGGTTGTCTTCACTGTATTAATTTCCCAGGGAGGAAACAGTGAACTTTATAGAACCAGACTGTCTGCTGTTGCTAAGATACTGGCATATGAACAAAACTTCATGGTCAAAAAAATAAGGCTAACACATGGGAAAGAATCAGCCCTAGGCGCTCAATCTTTTCCTGCGGTAGAAAGCTATCATCCATCAACACAATCACCAGAGGGCTACATGCAGTCTTAACAAGCACTTTAACATACTGGTGATGGAGCTCAACAGAGGTGAATTTGTCCAGAAAGTGTTTGAAGCAAATGTCCATGGGTAAATTTGTCACACAACGTTGCCTGAGCCAAAACTGTTTTAGCTGGTGCTCCAGGGACCTCTCTCTCTCTATGTATGTGTGTATGTATGTATGTATTACACAGACAATCACTGATGCTCCCATGTGTTTTGTATTTTAGATTTGTTCCACAGGGCAGGCAAGAGATGCTGGAGCAAGTCAGAGTCCAAAGTGCTGACTGAAAAGCCTTTATCTTGTACCATTCAGAATTCTCCAAGATTCTTAATAATTAAAAACTTGTAGTTATTAGGCTACAAACAGCACAGTTCATCAAAAAAAGATTCAATAATCCGTGAAGTGAGAAACCCTACTAAGCTGTCGCTGCAATACAAGCAAAGACAATAATGGATCTTGTTCAAGCAAACACATGATTAAACCTGACAGTGCACATTAAACATTTGATGTGGGCAACAGTCAATACAAATGGAAGCTGTTAGTGGAAATATCCTGTGGAGCATCTCGTAGGTGAGGTGGATTGAAAACAGTGAAAAGATGGGTGCATTAACAATCGGGTACTGTGGTGAATTCTAAAAGCCTCCACAAGCAGCAGAAGGTTTAGCAAAAATAAAAGAATCACAGCGTATGAATTAGCAGGACTTCAGCAAAGAAGGTTGCTAAAATGACTGAAGAGGTAAACTGTTTTGATTTGGGGTTTTTTGTTAACATAATCCATTAAATTTGCTTCTTTCCTTGTGAAACATATCAGTGCAACTAGCCCTGTGTTGTTAATGGTGTGTGTAAGAGCTCTATTTGATGGGCAATTGAATTGCCAGAGAAATCCAGTGTTAGAAATAAGTCTGTGTTGAATAACTGGAGGTCACACCAGAAAATAAACTTAAGGAAAAGAAGATAAAACATTCTAACATTCTTTGAAATATAGCCTGAACATTCTAACAGTCTGTGAAAGAAGGTCTGAACATTCTAATATTCCATAAATTAACGTTGTGTGGTACATTTGACACGGCTGAAGGACTACTGATAGGACAAGAGGTTATGGACACAAACTAGAACACACTATATTCCAACTGCACACAAGAAAACATGTTTTTTTTACTGTAAGGGTGGTCAAATTCTGGCAGAAGTTACCCAAAGAACTGATTGAGTCTCCATCCTTGCATATAGAGTATACATTTAATGAAGTCTGGATGGCAGTATATTATCAGTGAGAGGTCTCATAAGTTATATCCATGAGGGGACATTATTTTTTCTGTTTTGTTATTGCTGATAATTCTAACTATTTGTGAAGTATCACCGAAACACAAATGTCCCTCTGCATATCCCTTGCCGTGGGCACCTTGTAAATTTAGCATCGCTCTAGAATGTTACTTAGGTAATGTTGCCATCTGGACATTTTGGAGAGGCTTACTTCTGAGAAAAGAGTTATTCACTCCTGAGAAAACAATTCTTATTTGTGGAGGCTCAGCTCAGCAGCTTTGCTGAGGTGAAGGAGGCTCCTGGCTCAGTAGCTGATGTCTCAGAGCTGTAAATGCAGGCTGCAGAATCAGGCACATCTCAAAGCACTCACTATGCTCAGTCCTTGCCTACGAATTTTTTATTATTTAAATTTATTTTTTTTTAAGATGTTAATGGAATTAATGTGATCCCAGGGTTGATGGTCAAGCCTTAATCCAGCCGTCTGGAAGTCTGTGTTGAATGGAGTTGTCCTGATGGCTTCTCTTGGACTGGTTGTTCAACCACATTAAAATCATCTATTTAGACCTGCATTTTAGTAGTGTTTAAATCATGCTTTGCATGCTGTTCAGCTCCTTGGAGTCACTAGGTTTTTCCTGTTTTCAGAATAAATAAGAGGAGGTGGGACTAACATTTGTATTATGCACTTTTTAATGATTATTTAAAATTAAATAATGCTTTTGTTCCAAATTATCCTGGAAAATATCTGGAATAATTTCTTTGGGGCTAATGAAATTAAAGTAATAGAAAACAAATTGTAAGTTATGTTAGAATCTAACACAGGAAGTATTTAGAAAATATTTAGAAATATTGGAATAATTAATCACAATAAAAAGGAATCAAGTGTTAATTTTCTTCCACTGTTACTAAAATGGCATTTAAATCAACATTAGCTAAAGTTAGAAAAATAACCCCATTCTGGATGAGTGGTTGCATTGCTTGCAAGCTGCTTCAGAGGAAGCCATTATAAATAAATTCATTTGAAAGTGACTTGTTTCCACATTCTAGTTCCATCTTCCTCTTTCAATTGCGTTAGTTAAAATTCTCCATTAAATTAAAATGTGATGTTAAATTGAGGACTAGCAGTGCTTGCTAGAATACATTTTATTCCCTATTACACTGCCTTAAACCTAAAATAATTATAGCAATGATATTACTTGAGATTTATGTCACCGTCAGTCAGAGTACTCTGAGTTTAGAAAGCATGATTTTGATGTCATGTAAAACTTTCTCATTCATATTAAGAGATTCTGTTTAATGTGTTTTTGAGACTTAGCACAGTCTTGTTGAAGTATTTTCTACTTAGAGACTCTCAAACTGCTGTAATTCTTGGTGTGTGTGGTTCAGCCAAGTCTCTAATTTTTGTCTTTTCAAAGCAACTGGGAAGTGGATCATTAGGAGAGGAGTCCCATGTGCCAAGAGGAAATTGTTTGGGACAGGGCTCTGCCAGCACTGCCCCTAATAGCAGATGAAAATTGTGGCGGGAAAGCTGAAGGGTGAGAAAAGCACACACACAAGCATAGTGGCATCTGGGTAGATATTATAAAGGGAATGGGAAGGGCTGGACTGAAAGCTGCTGTTGGGTTATGTTGTTTGAAAGCATCATGACTGATTGCAGCTGTAAAGAGTGCTTTTCTTTGGTACTTTTCACACATTTCCCCAGTTGCCTAGCATTAATCCATAGGCCATCACTGCTGTGTGGGAATGGAAGACTGTTTCAGAGACAAATGACACTTATTTTCTTTATCCTAATGCCAAGCATTTTGGGCATAGCAAGAGACAGGACTGAGAGCTTCATATATTACTGGGGAAATTAAGCATATGCATTTTATAACAGGCAAGAGTCTTGCACTCAGTTTTCTAGGAAGTGTGGCTGTGGATTTTTTAAAAAAATGCAGGAACATGCCTATATTCACCCTGCTGCCTGATTTCAAGCACCTCCTGATGCATCTCAGATTGTGAGGAGCTGTACAAAACCCATGTACATTTTTCAAGTTGAAACAGGTTGTGTGGGATTCATCTCACCTATCTCTGTAAGTCTCAGTAATTACGGTCTATCATAGTCAGTGGAAGCAGAGTAAAACCACTGGATTGCATTTATCTGCTCATAAAATAAAGTGAATTGTTCTCTCAAGCAAATTGTTTTTCTCTATTGAGCAGACAGGCAACAGAGGACAAGCTAGCTCTTATATAGCTAATGTCAGCTGAAAAGTGCTCTGATCACAATGTACCATATCCCTAAGGAAAAATGTACCCACCCACTGCCTCAGTATCTTTACTTCACAATATTAAGCACAAAGTATTTAAACTGTGAAGAATCATGCATCAGCCAGAACTTTGAGGTAAAGCTGCATCTCTTTTATGAAGGAGTTGGCCAAAGGCTTCTTAGTCTCCACAGGCTGAATTTTAGGACACAAAGTTTAACTAGAGCAAATGCACTCCCATTTGCTTGATGGAGCCTTCTAAGTGTAGAGATATAAAAATAAATTGTCCCTTCCTCAGCTGACTTTTGCAGATGGGGTCCATTTCCTTCAGTTTTGCCTTCTCTTTCGTACACCTCTAACCCCCAAAGAAAGAGCAAAACTAAACTAAACTCAGGCTAATTCGGGCTGACATGACTGGAAACCCTGGAGACCCTTTCTCCCAGGAAGCCCACAGAAGTCACTGCAAAGTGCCAGCCTCTGGCCATGCCCCTGCCCCTGGCCTCCCCTCTTGCTGCCTTTCTCTCAGCAGACCTGCTCCCCCTGCCCACCAGCTGTGCCTGCTGGCTGCCCCACAGCCCAAGGCAGCGACAGCGCAGCAGCAAGCAAGCGTCATTCGCATCCCAGATGAGAACAAGGGAGTGAGATTTCTTGAGACAGCTAGCACACATTCCTGAGAATATATTCCTGTTAATTATGTTCAATTACATGCTATCTAGCAGATGTTTCTGACTTGTGTCTAGTGGCTTGGCATGTTTGGTAGCTGTGGAAAATGACATTATAGTTGGCTTCAGTATAGTATCTTAGTTCTTGAATTCAGCACAGAAACCAAGGCCACAAGGATTTTCCTCACAAAGTCTGTCCAAATTAAAGACAGAATATTCAGTCAAAATGGTGTAGCAAACTTATTTATTTGTCTTTTAGGTGCTTGATGTCTGATTGAAGAGCATATGTGAATCCATTGTATCTACGGTCATTGAAATGTAAATAATTCTTTTATTCTTTCTCAGATCAATATTTTCCTTTTTTGAAGACAGGGAGAACCTGCATAAAGTTCATGCAAAGGGAATTAAAGAAACTGAGTTTGAGATTGATGTAAACTCATGTTGTCCTCATTATTTACTGTTTACATTTTCTGTTCTATTGTATGTGAAACCTCTATCTCCCTGCAGAGGGAGTTCGTAGTGTGAAAACAGCAAGCTCATGTTCAGGGATTGAAAAAAGAATTGTCAGTAAATAGAACTCGGAGAATCATAAACAGATATTTGAGCACTTAACTGTTAGTAGAATTCCTTTCTGTATAGAAGTATGTGTATAGACATACACTTCTGTCTGTATGACCTTGTGCCTGAGATCACAAATAACCTCTCACAGCATGCAGTTATTAAATAACTCTTAAATCATAGAATCAGTTGTAGAATCATAGAATGGCTTGAGTTGGGATGGACTTTCAAGTTCATCCAGTTCCAACTCCCCTTCCATGGCCAGGGACACCTTCTACTAGACCAGGTTGCTCAGAACCCCATCCAACCTGGCCTTCAACACTCCCACGTTTGGGGCATCCACAACTTCTCTGGGCAACCTGCTCCAGTGTCTCACCACTCTCACAGTAAAGAATTTTGTCCTAACATCTAATCTAAACCTCCACTCTTTCAGTTTAAAGATATTGGTTTTTTTATTTAGTAAAAAAAAATTATCCTCATTTAGTAAAAAAAATAATTTAAGTGCACATTGTTCTATCCCAACAATGAAACTACCAGAAAGAGTAATAGGCCGATCAAGGCATTTCATGTGATCAAACACCTGTACAGAAAGTAACTTGCCACTTAGGAACAAATGCAGTAGAAAACACTTGGACAGTCTTTTTCCAGGAATTCCCCTTACCACCGTGGCAGACATTTTGATCTTCTTGTGAAACCTGATGGGGTTTCCTGAATGATTCCCAGAGTGCTTCCTAGAGAAGATCACAGACCTTGAGCTGCTTTGTCTCGCACAATCATGTCTTTAACATATTTCTGAACTGGTTTGTTCTTGAAGGACACGGTCGCCACCAGCTTGAAGAGGCTGCACTGCCACACACAGCGTACAGCCGGTTGAGGATGAAGTTTCTGATTTCACTCAGTGCCTTATCCATGCAGCTGGAACACACGCTGGCAGTCCATGATCGAGTCCTGGTGGTTTTGACAGAGGAAGAACAGGAGGCCCAGCTGCTTCCATCAGGTCAAGCATAAACTGGAGTAATCAGCAATCTCAATACAATTAACAGTATATCAACTTACAAATTTGAGTTGGAGGAAAAAAAAAAAGTGGGAATAAAAATTGATGGGAAAACCCCATAACTTCAACTCATGCAGTGTCTTGCTGAATGCAAAAGTCATTATCATTTTCCTCCTGAAAATATAAACCCAAGCTAGCAGGTTAGATATATGTATGTATATCTGGCTAGAAGGTTCTGAAAAATTTCCCTCAAAGCTTGGCTGAAACCTGCCAAAAATTTTTCTGACCACGAGAAAAACATAAACAAACCAAACCAAGTTTTGAACGAAGCAGATACTACAAATGAAAGGGCTAATTGACTCTCAGATCTGATAAACAGATGGATGGAAACTTTTCAAGTAAGTCCTCTGGTGAGCTTAGGCTCAGGCAACTCAGCAGGGTAGTACTGTACTGGCCCCAACTGTGCAGTAACACATGCTATGGAAGAGGCATAAGGCCTCAGGGCTCATTTCAGGATGAGAATGGAAGCAATAAAACATAGAGACAAACATACACTGCATTTGCAAGATAGAAGATAAGGGAAGAGCCTAATTTTCAGCACCATCTAGCAGATTGACTTCCTCCCTGGGTAATGGGGAAAACACAAGTCTCAGCTCTTTACTAGAAAACTTGAGAGGCTACAGAGAAGCATCTTGCTTCTCAGTTTTAGGCAGTTACTTGATCACCATTTAATCTTCTGAGGTGTTTGCCAAATTCCCTTTGAGGGACTAAATTAGGGACTATTTAGGGAGTTTTCTCCCTGGGTATAGCTTTTATGAAAGCAACATGCATGACTAATTACAAAGTAATAAAAACTGGAAACTGAAATTTATGAAAAAGCTGAAGAGAATCGTCTTTCAGTATTTCTTTTGACACAGTAAGTCCTGGGTAAGCAAACGTAAAATAAGCTTATGTCATCCTGAATAGAAGCATTTAGTGCATTGATGTTGATTATCATGTGTTCTTTTGCCCCAAGCTTTCCTGTTTGCACTGCATTTTTGCAGAAAGCTTCTGTACATATTTGTGCGCTGGGCAATGCTGAGAGCTGCAGGCTGAGAATCAGCCTGAGATAGAGCTCTTCTCTGATGAATGGACTTCTGTAAGCGTCTGCTTTCTGCATTGATGTCCCACAGAATGTCAAGGCAAGGTGAAACATCATCTTTGATTTTGCCTTGAGTGTCTGGGACCCCCTGTGTGTGAATATTACCTAGACTGAACAGGTCAACATTTCTGCTCGCAAGGCAAAGTGGAAATCTTGCTATAAAGGGATATCAGAGCTGTTTTGGAGACACAGAGATTAATAGCAATATTGCTGCCATTGCTGCTGCTGTCTAGAAAATAATGTCTCAGGACCCGCCCATGATGACATCCATCCCACTTTGTATGCAGAGTAGTCCAAAACTGATTTGATCATTGAAAGAGAAAATAAACGTGAAGAGGGAGGATGAAAGCAGTTGACACTGGAAATGGAGAGGCAGCCCATGGGCACTGCACTGCTGTACCAGCATTGAACACTGGTGACATGGAGCTCAGCCCTATGGGATTACCAAGTGTTTGTTCAGGGCTTTAGCAGGTTTCAGTCCAGGTTTCACTCTTTATGCTTCCTGTGTCAATTAGCTTAAAGCTGGCTGTGCTACCTTTACAAAGGCTCCATCTGACTGAAACAACTGCAACATCTCTCAACCTGGAATGGGCGTACAGGAGTCAAAGACCAGATAAGGCTGAGCCTGACTGAGAAAATTGAGACTGAGATGGGAAATAGGATAAGAAATCTGATGCAGAGGAGAACAGACCAAAATGAGCAGTGAAGAGATGCTCTCTGCCTTGGTGTGATGCAGTAAATGTGCTATGCATGCTGAGCAATGCAGAAAACTTGAAGTAATTCCGCTGTCAGTGATCATTGCTCATCCGAGGCACAGAGTGCACTCGTGCCCTGTGAAAAGAGCTGTATGTGAGCATGTAATGAGAGACAATGTCATAAAAAGTGCACAGAAAGAGGCTTCATGGAAGCTGCACAGGGAATCTTAATGAGCCTTTCTTGACTTTGAAGCAGAGTTGCCATCCACTCTATTCATTCTCACATGTTTTTTTGTCCATTATAAGCTCCTGTAGATTATCAAGTGAAAACATGCTGTATGTTTTTGGATGTAGTGAAAAAAAACTGTGTCAGGAAGGATTTCTACATCTTTTATAGCACAGCATGGGAAAATAGCTGTACAAGCTTTTTGTGTAGTTTTTTCCTGGCAGAGTTCCATATTGGTACCCGCTAGAGGCAGAAAGTCAGAAAAAGTGGCATATTGAATGGTAATAATATAAGGAAATTTACTTGGCAAATAAAAGCCTAATTGCCTAGAAGCTGAAACTTTTTTCCTCTAATGGCTTGTTGGAGGGCTTTTTGGGCTTTTTGGGTGGAGGGAGGTGAATTCTTTATCTTTTCACCTCCTAAAACATATATTATAGTAGACAGAATAGCATCTGCCTTTCTTGTACACCTCTTGTACACCTTGTACATTTTTTTTCTTAACATGTTGAATTAAATCTGCTGATCAATAACTCACTGAGTTCAATAGATACATTTGGTATTTATCCTTTGGCCGAGGTGTTGAATGCAAACTCCTTTTACTGATATAAGCACAATGAATGCATGTAATCTGCTATCTACTCTCTGATAGCCTACGCTATCTACTCTTAATCTATGTGTGAATAAAGCCTGATCTAGTCTTACACATAACATCAGCAGTGTGAAGAGATGTGACATTTAAGTGAAAAATGAGACTCTGAATGTTTTTCAATAGCTTGTAGAAAAGTGCGGTGTATATATAATAAAAAATAGGGAATTTCCCCCTACATTTCTAAAACTTTCATGGCAGGCAATGTCGTATAAGACTTCTGGCCTTTATCCCCAAATATTGTCTATGTGAGAATTCAGCTGAATCTATTGGCACATGGAAGTCAATAAAACATGACATTACAACTCATTATGTCACCAATTTGCTTTCCAGAATTTTGTGAAAGACCCTCCCCAGAAGACCTTCACTAGAAGACAGGATGGAAGATAGGGCAAGGTAGCTTGAACAGCTGCAATGCTCAATACCTACATCAAATTGTTATGAGATAACAAAAGTATATTTAATCTTGTTAAAAAGCGTCTGTGGACTTATTAACTTCACGTCCTTTCAAGATCTTGTCTTCTTCAGAAGGACAGGTATCAATGACAATGCACACAGGCTATTAAGGAACAGGGAATGGAGATACTGTGTAGAGACAGCTTCCAATAATCCATTTATATCCTGTCACTACCCGTTTTTCTCTGTTTTCCTGCTCTAAAATCCCCATCCAGTTCTCTCATGGTTTCCCATGCCAAAATCCCATTAGTCACTTTATCACTTTTTTTCTAAGATTTCTTGGAAGCTAATTTCTTCTGTGATACCTGCTCAGCAATCAACACTGCTGGTGGTTTGTGGGGTGTAGAAGCATGGTCATCTTGGTTTGTAGCTCTGTAAGCAACTGAGTTTTCAGTTTCATAGATTAATTTATTTAAAAAAAAAGGAAAAAAGAAACCCAAACTTTCTAAGTGTTCTGAACAAAGACAAAACAAAACTCGTTTTCTGTCTGAAAAAGGATTTTCAAGTAATTCCAGGAGGATAATGATAAAAGACGATTGTGTTCCCTGAAATTAACTTGATAGCTAAGAAAAAAAATATAAACAAAGTATTTCAAAATGAAAAACAATGGGAAAAATGCAAAATGACACACTGGCACATTTTAACTTGTTTTGAAGTTGTATTTCAGTTCTAGGGAGGCCAAGCCAATCTGATAAACTCGAAATAAAACTGTTAGAAATCAGTCTTTCCATATACTTTCCAATGTGAAAAGTGCTCTATGGAAAATTTGAGTCAGCTGGAGTTCATTGGTGCATTTTCTGTTACCCATCATTTATCTCGTGTTTCCATTGTTATCTCTTTGAAGCAGAGCTCTCTATACATGGTTACATAGCAGACAGAAAGATGGGGTATTGTTCTCTTACTAGGGCTTGTGTGCCTACCTAAAAAGAAACAAAGGACTAGGATTTCCGACCCAGTGTTAGAAATGCCCTATTTATGGTCCTGATTTTTACTCTGCGCTCAGTTTAGCTTGCTAAGGCACTACAATTTCCCATGCTGCATTACTGAATTTGTCATCGCTCCCAGCCAGCCCCAAGGGAGAGGCAACAGTTCTTCCTCCCAGTCATATCACTGCATAAATTTCCAAGCATCCTAAAACAATCTCTGGTCACAAGAGATTTGCACCTATGCCACCAGGGGAAGCAAGAAGCCAAGAAACACACAAGAGTACAAACAGCATGGGCAGTGATCACTTTAGCAAGGTTTGTCCAAAGGCACTCAATTTATTTCTTATTACAGTAACAATTTTTTCCTTCTCATATATTAATTATCAGATTTGCTCCTACCTCCTCGTTTGCCTGATTATCCTGTACGTCTCCTTGCCCATCTGGAGGTGGGTTGCTGGAGTCCCAGTTATCCTTCACTTTGTGTAGTCATTTACAATGATGATACATGTCCCTGAGCTACAAACGTGGTAGACAAGGGTAGATTGCATTTCACATCTGTTGTCCAGATGTCTTGCAATTCTCATTGCCCCTTCTGAGAGACTAAGGTCAGATGTGATAAAGACATCCATGGCTTTGCCCGTAGTGCCGTCAAGGAAACCCCATCTCATTTGTGACACATGAAATTCCCTGTCCAGTTTCCACGCTCTCAGTGTGCCGGCAGTGAGCGTCCTTTACTCATTGGTGGTGAAGGGCTGCTACTCACCCAGGGTGATAAAGTCTCATGTGCCTGGGACCTTGAATGGGCTGCTCACAAATTGTGTACGTGCAAAAAACTACTCCAGTTTTGTTAGCTTGTGGCTTAGCACACACCTCTGTCCCCACACCTTGTGTACAAGGCTGTCTCAAGACAAACAGTCTCAGGATATGCTTAATCCTGCAGAAAAAGCCCAGGGAGACATGCTATTAGTGCTGCATCTCGACCTTCCAGTTCTTCCACTATTGAAAACATTTCCAGTGAGAGACAAACTGGTGAAAAGATAAATTGTTGCACCTATGGGTGTCCCAGAAGGTTTTTTTTCCCCCTCTAAAAAACTCCCTCTGCTCTGTTTTGTGTGTTTAATTACATACTTTTCAGAGCAGGGGACTGGAACATAGCTTTCTCATTTCCACCCAGCAGAAGTCACCGTCTCCCCATTTTTTTTTAATCTGGGGACAATTAATATATAATTAAGTGTATCCAAGGGAAGACCTCCAAAAGAAAAAATTAAGAGCAACCTGTTTCTGATCATCTAACCTGCTGACAAAGCTACTTTCTTGAGAGGTGGATTAGCCAAGTTCATGTTCCAGTTCTGAGTCACACAGAGGAAATTTGAATGGATGGAAGTAAAGCAGAGTAAATGTAGGAGATTCTATATTAACAGGTGAATTTCAGACATTGTGTCAAAGTAGGTTTTGATTAAGTAAAGCCTTTCTCAGTAGTGATTAATAACAACTTTCCAGAAAAAAAAAATTGAAAAACAATAGTATTTGTTGGGGGAAAAATGTAAAAGCCCTGTGTTTGAAAGAACTTTTTTTCTTCCTTCCTGGTGTATCTGACATTGGCTACCTCTGGAACTGAAATTTTGGAAAATAAATCAACATATTTGAAGTGGGAGGTAGAAGAACGATTTTGTGCTTCAGAATGCCTTAAGGAAAATTTGACTTCAAATTATTTCAGTCAAAAAGCAAGGTATCTGATATTTAATTAAGTGTAAAACCGACATGACAAATAATCTTCCAAGTCTGATCCAGAAAGGCCAGTTATCCCAATCAAAATAGAGCACGTAGGTGTGCAGGACTTTGAGAATGATATTAGCTCAAGGCAATTCAAAATGTGCAATTTGATTCTTGTCAGGAAAATTACAAATGTGCAATTTTTTAAAAAGTTGAACAAATGAGGTAGTGGTCAAAGTTTAATTAGAAATTATGTACCTGCTCAGTTTTTGATGACAATAACCAAAATGTTGTAGACTAGGAAAAAAAAAAACCAAAAAATAATTGAGAAACTTCAGAAAATTGGACATACATAGAATGGCTTTACTGAATGCACATGTTTAATTTCAGTCCAAGCCAGAGATTCCATCACTCATCCTGGAGTGAATCAGTGTGTCAGCATCACAGAAGGAAACCTAAGGGGAGGGAGATGTTAGGAGTCACTGTGCCAGACTTCATGCTGAAAAGCATATACCCTCGTTGCATTAACAGTGCTATTCCATAGAAATAATAGTCAGCCCTTTCTTAAAAAGAAGAATTGGTTTTGAATTTGGACATATGTCCTGGATTTGCCTGGAACAGAGTTCGTTTTCTACTTAGTAGCTGATACAGTGCTGTGTTTTTTGGGTTTAGTATGAGAATAATGTTGATAACATACTGATGTTTTGGCTGTTCCTAAATGGTGGTTGCCCTAAGACAAGGAATTTTTAGTGTCTCATGATCTGTTGGTGAGGAGCTGCACAAGAATCCAGGAGGGAGCATGGCCAGGACAGCTGACTTGTCCTGGCCAGATGTGTATCCCATACCACAGAACGTCATGCTCAGTGTATAAACTGGGGGAGTTACCTGGAAGGTGGATGATCACTGTTAAGGGATGGTCTGGGCATTGATCAGTGAGTGGTGAACAACTGTGTTGGGCACCCTTTGCTTCTCTTGGGTTCTGTTACTCTCACCCTCCCTTTATCATTTCTTTTACTGTAGTGTACTATTATCGTTATTATTATGAGCATATTTATTATTATTATATTTGGTTTCAGTTATTAAATTGTTCTTATCTCAGCCCATGCAGTTTATTTTTCTTTCTGATTCTCCACTCCACTGGCATCAGGGGTGGGAGGCAGTGAGGGAGTAGCTCTGTGGTACTTTGTTGCTGGCTGGGATTAAATCCCAAAAACATATGACCAAACAACTAAAGTAACTTTGGCAATATTTCCTTTGTTCTAGGATTTTACCCTTTAATAATGATGGGAACACAATAATCGTAACAGTGATGACAATGGGTCCCCAGGAAGGAGGTGGAACGGGACAAGCTCATATGACTTTTTACCTACTACTCGAGCTCAGGAAATTTCCTGGGCATTCCAGGATTGTTCTATTTAATAACTGTCTATGGTTTTCTCTTCAAAGTTGTGTCCAGGCTCTACTTATATCCACAGAAACATCTGCCCTTTAGGGGTGCCACAGGCTTGCTCCACACTGAGGGATGAATAACCTTCTTTTGGTAGTTTCAAACCAGGTTTTCACTAGCTTCCTTTAAGGCCTGCAAAACTGTACTTGGCCTCTGCCTGATTGGAAGAAATTTTGGGGGGAGGGGCGGCCACAAAAATAGGGAGGTCTGGCTTTTTTTTGTAATATTTTCCTTTTTTCATCAGGAATTAGTTTCTACCACAATGATTTTTTCACTCTGACTAGGGGTTATTTCAGAATACTATATAATTTTTTTGCCATTGGACTTGACCTGATTTCTTCCAAACCTCATTTGACAGAAGAAGGGGCATATGCTACATAATTCATTAGATACCAGAAGTACATTAAAAATGTATTTAACAAGAACTAATCCCACCAGGAAATCAAATAACAGCTTATTTCCTCAAAGCAGTCTTGATGGAACAAGCCTGTATTTAAACATTTGAGACTTTCTTTTTATTAATTGGGAAAAAAATTATTCATCCTGCTGCTTATACTCAAAAAAACCTCCCAAATAAAACAAAATACAAAGCAAAACCAAACAAACCCGAATCAACAAAATAAAACAAACACAAAAACAGCAAATAAAAAAAAACACCCCAAAACCCTGTGACAAGTTCAGCTGAACAATAAGAACTTAATGAACCCAAATAAACAGTGCTGTGCTCAAACTCAGAATACACATACCTTCAGGCAGCGATCTAAAGAAAAACTGGTTTGTTGAATTATTTAGTGAACATGGCAGATCTTGGATAAAACCTTTTTTCATCTGCTCGGCTCTGGATAAATGGCATGTATAGGTAACCTGTGCCTGGAGGTGAGTGCTTGTGCTCCCACAGAAAGAGGCCATACAGAGGAGTGGGTGACGTGGCAATCGCCCTGGTGTCTTGTGGTTGAAGGGTGAGCTTGCTGAGCACAGAGGGCTTACTTTGAGTTCCCACCGTGGAACAGCACTGCCTTGTGTCAGTGAAGATATTTATAGCAATTCACTGCATGCTTTGAGCAAAACTGTCAAGAGATCTCCAGAATCCATTTTACACCAGTCAAACATAAACTATTGATCCCTGTGCTCTTTAGATCTCTTCCCTTTAACTCTTTGGATTTAACAAGAAACATGCTACTGTATGAGATCTGGAATACAGTCACATGGAAGTTTTCAGAGAAAACATTTCTTGTTTCTTCTATCTCTTTTTTATTTTTAACTTTTATTTCTGGCAAGAAATGTCAGTATGGAAGAAATCAAAACATCCTGTAGAATTGTGTCAGTTTGTGGATCAGTTCAACAGAAGCAAGGCAATTTTCCCAGGGAAATTTTTCTCTGTTTTCCTTCCCATCTGACATGCCCTCCTCCACCCTGTCTAAAAGGCAGATGCCAAGCCCAGAGTCTGGCAGCCACGGCCGAGAGCCTCGGGGTTTCTTATAATGCAATAGGGTGTCTTCTGTAGGTGAGAAGGGAAAGAGGTCAACAAGGGTAACCTCATCCCTTTCAGACAGACTATGAAATATCGCTGGGATTTTTTCCTATGGTTTTTGAAAATGTTCAGGGGATTTTGACCTATTCATCTCATTTGTTAATGTCTGAAGCTTTTAGGTGAGGGTAGGTGTGTGAGGTGGGGGGAAGCTGTGCACTGAAGAAGGCAGGAGGGGAACGAGGAATGAATTCCCTATGGCCTAGCAATTTGAAATCCTTAATGAATAAGTGACTTTTTTCCTGTCCCAAGAACTTGTCCTGCAGAACACAGTGCTCTGCAGGAGCAATAGTCTCAGATCAATGGCCTATCTAGGACAACATACATTTTCAAATCCTAAACCAGATATTTAATTAGAAGGCATTTCAATTTCAATTACCTTCTGCATCCCATCAATTCTCCCAACTTTTCATCAATATTTCCTTTTCTATTCAGGCTGAGAAGTGCAGGCCTTTACAAAGAGTTGTTTTGGCAACAAAAGGAAATGACCAGAGCTACAGAAGTGCTTAACCCTAACTCTTACCCATTAAAAGCAATGGTAGCTGCTATGCCATCATTACTATCTGTGATTAAGACAGGAGAAGGAATACATTCCACAGTGGGGAAAATATTAAAAAGACAGGTGTTTCATGCAAAACAAAACAAAAAAATTATTAGCTTTCAGTTTTTCCTAGGCCTGTCATTTATTGTTTAGCATAAATTTAAATATAAATTTGAAGTACAAAACCAGATTGCAATATTAAAAAAAAAACAACAAAAAACAACAAAAAACCCCCACCATGGAATAGAGTTCTAAGTCTAGATCAATTTAAATTCCAATTTTAATGCATTTTAATCAGATGAAAACTGCAAGTAATCAAAACTGCTTAGTATGAATAACATTTGGGGGTTTTATTGTTTGCAACATCTATATTAAATGAGATAATACCAAGGAGTCCTTTTTTCTGAGGAATGCATCAGGTGTTGAGCCATTTCTTTCCATGAACAATTTTCCCATGATCAGATTTTCACTGAAATTTGATAATTTCCTAGAAAAAGCTTATTCATTTGGAAGCAGTTTGTCACTGGGGCTAATTATTTGGTGTAAGATAAGAGCTGAGTGGCTTGCTTTGTAACAGATATGTTTCTGAGATCTATTAAAAACACTCTTTAGCTCACAGCCGGATGCCACATTTCTCTTTCCATTTACAAATCTTTAATGTAGATGGCATAATTGAAACAGCAAAAGTGAAAAAGTACTGTTTGTGATTTTTTTTTTTTTTAATTTAGCCTGTTTCTATTTCATTTTCCTTATAAAATGTGTATATTCTGTTCCCAAGCTGCAGTTCTGGGTCAAAGAATTGGTGGTTGTAACTCTACATATTATTATGAAGTTAGCCAAGACTATGACAAGTTGTTTTTTTTAAAAAGTAAAAAAAGATGCCTGTGGATTTGAGATGTGATGGAGAGAACGTTAAGAAGATGTGAACTTAGCCGTACACTATAATCAGGATTGGTCAGACATAAATTTTCAAATGAACTACATTTATTGGCTGTAGCTTCACATTTTAGTGTGAACTATATAATGAAGATATATTTATGATTCATTTTATTGAATTATATAATGAGGATTCAGATCACATTAACCATTTTCCGTCTTGGTCCCCATCCCTATTTGGTGAGTCTGCGCCTTCAGGGTCACCTTACTAATAGACTGGAACTTGACTTATGTTTCCAGTCATGCAAATAATTAGTACGACCAGTGGTAATGAAACTATTAGAAGAAAACTAATTACCAGTTGAAGTATTTGCAGCAACAGAGTCCCAAATCCTTAGATACATCACTTGGTTTCCTCACTGTTATTCAGCCTTCTTCACTAATTTTGACTGAAAACATGGAGTTATTTTCAGCAATGAAGGATGAAATAGGGTGTCAGGAAAAGCCACATTTTCTTTGTCTTAGTCTCGATTTTTAGTTTTTAACATGAATCACATATGAAGCATGATCCATCAGAATACCTGCAGCCTAGTCATGTTCCTGACCATTCAGTGGTCTATTACATCCTCTTGCATAAAATAATATGATTTCTAATGTATAACCACAACTCTTTCTGGGTCTGAGGAACAGAGTAATTTCCTGATATGCTAAATGTGAGAGTCCGGAGAGAATTAGATTTCCAAGACCAACTGCTATAACCCTAGAATAAATTTAAAATACTTCCATCAACACCTACAAGAAATACCAATTTCCATGATCCACCACCTGTACTTTGTGTCCAGAATGGCACTGTATTTTTTTCTCTTATATTTCAGAGGTTTGTTGATGACTGACTGTGGCTGCCATAAGATATTCTGGAATACATAGGTTTTGGTGGTGATGAATCCTGTTAGAGCAGTTTGGGATCATCCATTGTCTCAGAAATCTTTACAGTGCAGATCATGTCTGAGATGCAATGCTTTATGAGTAAAACAGAATCAAAGAAACACGGAATGATTAGGGTCAGAAGGGACTTTTGAAGGTCATCATAGAACCATAGAAGGCTTGGTTTGGAAGGAACCTTCAAGATGATCCACTTCCAACACTCCTGCCATAAGCAGGGACACTGTCAAATAGACCAGGTTGCTCAAAGCCCCATCCAACCTGGCTTGAACACTTCCAGGGATGGAGCACCCACCATTTCTTTGGGCAAACTGTTGCAGTGCTTCACCACCCTCAGAATAAAGAATTTTTACCTAATGTGTAATCTAAACCTACTTTATTTCAGTTTAAAACCAAAGCCCTTGTCCTATTACTACATGCCCTTGTAAAAAGTCCCTCTCCATCTTTCTGCAAGGCTCCCTTCAAGTACTGAGAGGTCACAATTAAATCACTCCGAAGATTTCTCTTTTCCAGGCTAAAAAATCCCAGCTATCTCAGCCCTTTTTCACAGGAGAGGTGCTCCATCCCTCTAATCATCCTGGTGGATCCACTGGACTTGCTCCAACAGGTCCATGTCTTTCTGTGCTGGAGACCCCAGAGCTGGATGCAGGACGGCAGGTGGGGGTCTCACCAGAGCAGAGCAGCGCAGAGGGGCAAAATCCTTTCCCTGGCCCTGCTGCCCACGCTGCTTTGGAAGCAGCCCAGGACGTGTTTGGCTTTCTGGGCTGCAAGTGCACATTTATGGGGTCATGTCCAGCCTCTAATCCACCAGCACCCCCAAGTCCTTCTCAGCAGGACTGCTCTCAGCCTGTTCACCCTCAGCCTGTGTTGATACCAGTCCTCTAGTTCAACTCCCCAGTTCAAACAGGGTCACCTAACAGCAGGTTGCCCAGGTTGTCCAACCAGGTTTTGAACACCTCCAAGGTTGGAGACTCAAAAACTTCCTTGCCAGATTTTGACAACCCTTATGGTAAAAAATTGTTTTCTTGTGTGCAGTTGGAATATCATGTGTTCTAATTTGTGTGTTACCTCTTGTCCCATCAGAGGTCACTTCTAAGAATAGTCTGGCTTCCTCATCCTTATTCACTCCCATCGGATGTTTCTAATCAATACACATTGATCAGGTGCCTTTAAGCCTTCTCTCAGCTGAGGAGAACGGTCTCTTTCAGCCTCTCCTCACATGGAAAAAAGAAGGAAATTTTGAACCTATCATCTGAAAAATTTTGGAAGGTTTTCCTAACTAAGAAATTCGAGACATTAATCTTGATCTAGTTTTCCTCATAAGCTGTGCAATTTCAGTTCAGCATGCAAGTGCCAGATAAAATCATCAACAGGGCGTTAATTTGGCAGTTTTAGTCATGAAGCTCACCAGAGCATTGTGTTGTACATCTGGAGATTTCACGTGTTTTGCCCAGGCAGGATGTCTAAAAGCACAGCAGTGGTAGAGCAATGCCATGGTTACTGTTCAAGGTATGTGTGCGTTGACGACTCACTCTGTGTCCAGAATTTCCAGGCTGTTTTGATCAGAAGCTATTGAAAAAGAAATTAAGATGGTGCTAGGAATAACTGTTGGGAGAATCTGCCGTGGTC
This sequence comes from Melanocharis versteri, assembly GCA_013397845.1. Lineage (NCBI taxonomy): Eukaryota > Metazoa > Chordata > Aves > Passeriformes > Melanocharitidae > Melanocharis > Melanocharis versteri. The sequence continues at coordinate 328,001 of VZTG01010316.1, forward strand.
TTGCTCTTGGTGGGAAGGTGTTGGTGGTGAGAACCACACAGTGTGGGATAACGCTCATCGCTACTGCAGAAACCAAAGCAAGAAGGTGCTAACGTCTATCATCGAGCACTAAGGTAGGCTGTAGCTGAAAGTAGGCATTGATTTGCCTTGCCAAAGAAAACTCTTTCTCCACAGTTTCTCAACACAGTAGTCAGAAGTGACATTTGCTACAATATCGCATAATTTTTGATGCCTTGATTTGTGAATCAGCCTTGCTGGGCAGTGGACAAATCTGTGCTGCTTGGCTTGTAGATGGCATTAATTTCCAAAAGTTCAGTTAATAGTTTTTAGTCCCAATTTTTAGCATTTTTTTTCCTATAGTTGGTGATATTTCTAATTAAATTAGAAGCTGCCACAACTGACAGAAGTGTCTTCCTGAAGACATCATGATACCCCACTTGACAAATGTGCTGCATTCCTCTGCTCTGTGTTTGCTTATTTTGATCATACCTTTAAAGGCTTATTTTGATCATACGTTTACTGATATTCCCTAACCTTGCAATTTGAAAAGAAATCTAAATCCTGCAAAATATTATGTGCACATCCCTAAATCTCTGATCTCTCTGAACCTGCAGAAGATTAGTGGGTGTTCAAATTGTTCATGGGCCTGTTCTTTGTCAGTGTTGTTTGTGGCCCTGTGAAGCCTGTGAGCACCTGTCACCAATCAGGACACTTATTGCACTGATGACTGTACAAACCCCAAACAGGAAGGTGGTCTGTGACTCCGAATCCCATAGATCACAAAGGCACCAACCTCCTTTCACCCTAGAGAAGTTAACCCTGCAAGCACAGGTTTCTGTCTCCTCATGTCGCATTATGCATGTGCTGAAATACTTTTCAGTACAAGGTGGTAAATGTTCTACTTATTACAGGTGACACTTCTGTTTGGCTGAAGAGACAAAATTCAGAGATAAATCCTTTTTTATAATTCACTATTGGATATCTGTATCCAGACTACCTGTAAGTCAAGCAGTGTCATTCTTCCATGTCTCCTTTAAAGTGACAGGATACTTGACCCTTATTTTCCAGATTGCAAACAGCAGCATGGAGAGATAATGTCCCAGCTCCTTCAGGGAATTTATTTCAGTGCAAATGTGGATTTCAGTGATTTTCTCAGCCTGCAGGGAGCAGCAAACTGCAGCTTCCCAAAGTCCACGTTAATGATGTCCTATCAAAAATAGTCTGCTTCCCTCAGTCACCAGCATTCTTCTACGGAAAAAAAAAAAAGGAAAATACTAATGAATAAAGCAGCCATAGCTCAGTCCAGGAAGAAAGATTTTTTTCCATCAGATAAAAGGAATGTCTCTAGTCTCTCTGTCAGGGCCTGCCAACTAATCTAAGATGGCAGAAGAATGTTTTATGTGCTAAACTATTTTCTCACTAATCTTATTTTAAGGAAAGTAACATAATGAGCATTTATTTGGGGCACTCAGCATACTTTTCTTAAAGCCAGACAAAAACTGAAATCTGGTATTTGTTTTATTTCTACTTTAGCACTTTATCTGACAGCTTGACATAAAAGCAGACATAAGAGTATAGCTCTGCCTAAGATATTAATCTTAAATGATCACAAAATAATTTTCATCTGCAGATTATCTAACACTGTCTAATTGGCAAGGATGGATCCTGTGTATAAAAATAGTTTGGAGATGCTATTCTTGTAGCAGGGCACTATTTTTTTCTGTCATATATTTTAAATGCTTTTATTAGTTAGTTCTGTGGGGTTTTTTTCCAGGTTGCTCTATAAATCTTTGGAAACTCTGAATTCTCAAGTGCTGTCTCCTGACAATGAATTCTAGAACACTGACCAACAAAAAGCCGTACAGCTCGAATGGCATTTGAGCAAATTACTGCCCCAGAAAAATAAAAAGTGCTTGATGAGTGTGTCTCACAGTCTTGTAGCTGGATATTTAGGTAGACTTTTGAAAGTAGTGAGTTCACAGTGGCCCAGTGGGTTGCCATGACGGCTCTGAAGGTGTCACACTGTGACCCTTTACCATGAGTTTGATCAGATTACAGGCTGCATACACTGACATCACATGACAGGATTCAGACATATGTGAAATATGAGAACAGCCTGTATGAACTCACTACAATAATTGATGCTTTTTAATTTGGGGTCACAACATCCCAAACCTGGTGATGCAAGTACAGTTATCCTGATCCCCTCCTTAATATGTACTGGAAGAAAAGTATCAGGAGTAGATACTAAACCACTGGATGGTGGAAGCAAATGCTAAAGAGTCAGAAATTTATTAAAAAACAACTTTGACATTTTGACAACTGGATAAATTCACTGATTGTATTTTGCTGCTTCTGAAATCTCTGAAGTTTTGCATGTTCCAAATGTCAGGTAAGTGTCTGAAACCTCAGAGCAAAAGAGTAAGATGTGAACTTCAGGTTCCCTCTTCATCGTGTGTTAAGGTCTTTTTCCCAGTTGATCTCGGCTAGAGTTACGGATTTCTTTAGTTTCATCTGGAATTGCTACTGTGGTATCTTTCTGTAGTTCTGTATTTTAATACCTAACTTTTCAGTGTTTGTTCTTTTTTATTAAATTGAGGGAATGGGATGCCTGCAACCTCAGGATTTTGTTCTGGATGTCCCAGCATGCCGTTGACATCCCAAGTACTCCTAATGTATCACCTGCTCCTGGTTCCTTGGCCCCCTGTGCCAGGCCGAGGGGCAGAGGCGCTGCCTGGGGCAGGGGACAGGCTGTTCCGCTCTGTTGTGTGGTCATGGCCACCTTGCTGCTCGCCATCAGCCTTGCCAGCTCACACCAACATCACGCCTGCCTCTGCAGGAAGGGGTCTGGGTAGGTGTGTACGCGGGAGAGGAGTGAGAGAGGCTGGGAGTCCATTAAAGGAAAAATATTTAGACAAATTAATGAGGAGTTGCTATGAGACACCGTCATGGGGTAAGAACTGTGTTGCACCAGGGAACCAGCTATTTGAAGTGCAAATCTCTGGGCTTTTGTAGTCTCATCTCTTAAACACCCTAATGATTTTCTGCAGTGGTCTGTTTGTCTCCTCCAGCCACTGTTCAGGAGCCCCGTGCCTTCCCGCAGGGACGGCCCTGCCTCTGCTTGAGGCTTTGCAGGAGCCCGCTGCAGGCTGTGAGCCCACAGGTGGATCTGTGGGAGCACTGGAGCTGCGCCAAGCACTGTGGAAAACTGGGGTCACTGGAAAAGTGGTGCAGAGCACTCAGACTGATCCAGAGCTTCCTGAAGTCAATGGGAGTCCCTCCACAGACCTGCCTGGCCACACAGCCCTGGGGTGATCCCAGTTTGTTACCGGTGCGGAAGCAACTCCACCTTCACGGAGCCCATGGCAGGACCAGCTATGTTTCTTCTGCTGTAGCTGCATATCAGTGGAAAGGAGTCTAAGACACACAAATGGCCTGTCTGGATCTGTCCAGCCCTGTGACAGTACTGCCTGAATGGCAGACCCCTCCCTGAGCACCGGCAAGAGAAATACATCGACGTTAGCTGCAATTCTGTCTCCCATACAGCAGATGGAGTTTTCTATTTATAATACCACAGCATCCTGTCAGAGAAAGGAGAGGCGGCAAAACCCCAGCCAAAACGCTGGAGCCAAGCACCCCTGAGCATGGGAAAGTTGCCTTCTGGATCCAAGTGTTGGAGGGCTCTGGCAGGCCCGCCTACCTCAGGAACAGATGTGAGTAATTAATATTTGACTTGAGCTAGCTGATCAATCCTAGATAAATTGCTTGAAGATTAATCACAAGGTTCTGAGTCACTTTTATTTTTATTTTTACCTGACTTATTGTGAGATTTCTGCCACATGTGAAAGGAAGATAAGGACTATGATGTGCAAAGAAACTACATGGAGGGAATCTCACCGCCACCGTGAAGTGTTTGGTGATAGGACTGGTAGTGATTAGGTGTCAAAAGGACTCAACAAGTCTGTATACAAAAATGTCTGTTCTTGGACAGATTTATAGGGGAAAAATCAAGAGGTGAATAATTGTCTTATGCATTCCAGCATGTGAATAAATAATAGTGCTACTAATTGGTCCTCGACAGCTTAATTCAGATGCAAACCTCTCAGCTCATGATTTGGGTCTGTCTCATTTCCCTCCTGGTTTCATTCCGAGCAGTATTATCTAAAGTCACGTGAAGCAGTGTTGTTAGCTAATAGAGAGCTGTTCACCCATGGCTGAATGTCAACGTGCATAAAGAGAAAAATATCATTGCATTTTTCACTCGAGTATACAAGTGTGCAGTCTCTGAAATCACTCCAGCTGTGGTGGGGTTACAACAGCCAGGTATTTAATCTAGAAAGTTCACTAGTATCATTTAAATGCAAAGTGCTGCTCAAAGATAATTCATTATCAATCCATTACAGTGCTCCCGGCCAATTGCTTAGTGGTAGATATCTCCAAATGTAAATTATTACCATAAAATATACAGTATCCACTTCTGTTTACATTTTTAAATTACAATGATAGCTAGTTGAAATTCCGCTATAACTATAGCTTACTTTGTTGTCCTGGGAATTTTTCTTCAGTTCAAAATGACTTCTGTTCTGTTTTAAGCCCTACATTCTCCATAAATCTTACATATTATTTTTTTTTATTGTATTGGCTGTTGTCAGTTACTAGCAAGATCTTGCAATATAGTACTGGGCTGCAAATATGTAATGTAATGTAAATGTAATGATGCCCTAAACCCCAGACAGGTGAAGGACAGTGGGCCTAAGAGTATTATTCTTGCTAATAGCTCTTTTTGTTTACTTTTTCTCATTAATATTTGTTCAGCTATCTGTTCTTAGATACCAATACAATTTAACCAATGTTAAATAGGATTTCATCAAAACTTCCATTGAATGACTGGTAGATCTGCAATGTAAAGCACTTATATGTAGTGCCGAAGGTAAACTCACCTGTACAATCAAAGATTTCCACTTTGCATTTGTGAGGCTGCACTACAGTCTTTCAAATAATGGCATAATCACACTCTGATTTTCTCTCAAAGCACCCAGACTTATCAAAAAGGACAAAATTGGTTGTGCTCTGAGGTCAAAGTGGTATCCAACAGTCATTTTTACCCCCTTAGCTTTGTATCCAGTTGCACAGCCCTTAAACACGCAGGCCAGGGAAAATCAGAGGAAGGTGGGGAAAACAGTGAGAGAGATGGATGGGAAACACCATTTTATTTGTGTGCTAGGGCCCACACAAAGCACAATATGTCCCTGTGGAGTTTCAACCAGGACAAACCCTCTGCCATCTGTGCCGATGGTGAGGCAGAAATGCTGATCTGCCCATTTCACTTACTCCATACTGCAGTGTCCTGCCTGAGCCGATGCCCTGGAAAAGCATCCCTTGGGCTTTGTACACAGAAAGCAGTGACAACCCATTATTTGTGGACTGGCCACCATTTCTTGTCCTCACAATGGCGACCTGTGCATTGCTGGTGTGCCCAGCCCCCATAGAGAGTGGGAAGAGGAGGGGGAATGTGAGGTTTCTTTGGGAAGGTGCAGGTGATGGAGCTGTGTGTGCTCCCTTCCTGCCATCCCTCATACATTGGCATCCTTTTTCAGGCTGCACAGGAAGAGTTGGAGGGCTGCCAGTGCAGCATAGGACACAGTTTGGAGATCCCATAATTGTAGTGTCGTGCAGGTGTATGTAATGGTATCTGAAGCCTGCAATGGTAAAGTAACATCACCCTGCATTTCATAATTGCTGAGGGCTGCTGGTAATTGCTCTGTCTTTAGAGTCAAGGGATGATAACCCTCACCACCGATGACTGCAAGTTTAAACCATTTATTTGTACTCCTCTCTGGAGGTATTTTAATCTGACATCAGACACTCTGACCCTAATGTTCTACACTCTGATTCTAAGTATTAAGAAGTGTAGGATTCAGACACTGTTCAGGTTTAGCAGTGACTTGAACTCAGCTAATTGTCTCATCTGAACAAAATACTTGCTTAGTATTGTGTTATGAAGTCTAATAATTAATAAATAAATCTATAATAATTAATAAATTAATCTAATCATATAAGTTTCTAGCCCTTAATTAACTGCACATGTGATTTTGTTTCTGCTTTGTTTTACTATGCCACGTAATTAAATATAACGTCTATTTTTCCCAAGCCACTGAGCACATCTGCTACTAGCATATATTTAGTGGTTGTTTTGTAATGGATTCCCAGTCTGGCGTGTTGTAGTAGACCAAGGCCTGGCTGGTACAACATCAGTAAGTGCTTTAAAGAAAGCAGACAAATCTAAGGATTGCTTATGCCTATAAATGTAGAATAACCAGCATGCATTTGCAAAAAGATGAATATGTTTTGGTTTTGTTTGCAGGCTGCTGCTCAAAGGTTAGCTCATTCATCAGAGTACCTCAGAATGGAGAGTTGAGTATCATCTAGAAGAGCTGCTTATCCAGTCCCTCCATGCTGGGGCAGGATCAGTTGTCAATACTGGGAACAGACTAGAAGTGAAAGAATATTTTTCTGAGACGAGCAAAATGCAAAATAAAGTAGATTAATTAGAGTGGCTCTGCTTCAAAGGCTCCCTGTTCTTTAATATATTGATCACAGTGTTCAAAGTTCTGCATGATGCCTCCTCCCCAAAAAAATGTTCCTAATTGAATATTGGACTATATTCTGATGAAACCTCATGTAAATTGCAAGAACTCAACTAATTTGTCAGAGTTAAGTGAATCTCAGAATTAAAGGCAGCTTCAGTGCTCAGTTAGTGTGCAAGTCTATGATTTGAACCTTATTTTTTTCAAAGGGAAGAAATAAAGTTGCAGAGATTCACAAGTGTGGTGCTTGGTCCGTGAGGCAACATGGAGAGGTATTCACCCCTTATTGCTGCCAAATTGAGTCATTCCCGCCAAAGTCAATAGAAAGGGTTTGAGATGTTGAGTTTAGGCAGTGAGGAGAGTGGGAAAGGGGCTTGAGGAGCTTAGTGCACATGTGAGTTAACAAAGAACGATCCCTCAGGTTGCTCGTGGAACTAGCAGAAGTCTGTCCTGGCAAGCCGCCTCCCCCTTCTCACCAGTTTTTTTGCTTTGTTGCCTCTGTGAGAGAGTGTAGGAAACTCCTCATCCTGTTGGAGTCTGGAGGTGGGCAGTAATTCCGTTGGTTAAAAAGGGCCCTGTGATGTGATCCAGGGCAGGTGATTTGACCTGCAGACGCTGCTTTGGGCTCCTCAGCACACAGGGAGAAGGGGCACTATTGATGTAACTCTGAGAGAAAATCTTACTGGCAGTATTGTGGAAGTTGAAATGAAGGGTTAGGCAAAAGAAAGAATTTAAAAAAAAAAAAAAGTCTATTAATTCTTACCCTAACAGCTTATTAGCCAAAGCAAAGTTATTTTAGCAACTCTGTAGCCAAAGCTAGGGATTTTTGTGTTCCTTCCTTCCACTTACTGGTAGCTTTGCAAAGAGAAAGAGGGTTCAAAAGCAGCTGTGTTGCGCTTCCCCTACTCACTATCCTTTTTCTCACCAAGCCTGAGGGTCACAGTGGCTCCTTGTGCACAGATGTCTGCTGGTGGGCAGCCCCCATCAGCTGGGGGTGGCCTCAGCAGCTGGCTGTGAGCTCTTCTGGCCCTCAGGCTCTGTCATGGACCCTTTTTGTCCTGGCAAAAAGAACTGCACATATTGTAGATATATCATAGGCACCAGTTGTTTCTGAACTTGAGTTAATAATTTTAGTCGGAAAAAAAGAATGGAGGAAGATACCGAAGAAGCAGAAACATTAATTTAGACATTTTAATAATGAAAAATATCAGCCTATTTATCTTGACATATTCTAGATAAAAAGTTTCTCATTTTCGTTTCAAGAGAGCACTGTTTTCATTTAAAATTGATCTGCCTCTAAAAGCAATGGTAACAAGAGAACAACAAAACTGAAACATTGATTTTTCTTTTGCCTGAGAAAAACCTTGAAGGCCGACCTAAAAAATGTTTATCTGGAATTGAGGTTTGTTGTTCTTTTTTGGTATGTGGCAATTTGAAAAGGAAAGCAAGATACTCGGCTGTATTTTTCCTTCATTCAGTAGTGGTCTCTATCTTCCTTCCCACTCCCACCCACCAGTCCAGTTGGGCTAATGCATTTCCTTGACCAGTTCTGATGTAACTGACAGAGTGCCAAGAAGTGAGACAGCCATCAAATGATATTTATTCATTATCACTATGCTTTCATTAGATCCTCACAAAGCGCTCAGTCTCTGATAATCTGTTTTCCCAACTAGCTTCTCATGCAGTGGCACTCGGCAGAGTCACATCTGTGGCTAGAAGTGAAAAGCAGAATTCTACACTTGAGTTATAAATAGCTCATAGATATAGTTATAAATAGCATTAAAATCTGTTTCTTTTCAAAGGCTAGGCTCTTCCCATTACAAGGAACATTGGAGAAGGCAGGTAGTGTATATTTCAGTGAAAACTACCTGTACTTGCCATGTGAAGTAACAGAGTACATAACTCAGGCCTGATACTGGCCTTTTCATCATGTTACAAAGCAAGGCTTACTTCATCAGCTAAGCATGACCTGAATATATCTCCATTTTATTTCTGTCTGTGTTCCCTTAGGTGGAGCTTTCAGGTGGATGTAGCTTTAGTGACCATCTAGAGAGTTCAGTTCTCACTGTTCCTGGTGGAAATTTCTTTTCTTGTGGTCATGGATTACCTTACTATGCCAGCCTGTACTCTTTGAACAGCTATTGCTAATCATGTGAAACTGAAGAGTATTTGAGATTACATTTGAGTAGTTACAATAACGAGACTACTATAATCATTAAAATCGTATCCAGAAACAGTTTTTATACCTCTGCTGTCCAGAGAAAGAAACCAGCCAGTGTGAATGATAGAGTGAGACATGACTGTTTGAAGGGAAGATCTTCAGAACCGGAAATTCTCTTAATAGATCAGAAATATTGATGGTTTTTTGGCTAATTTCAGCAGGGTAACTGTACTGTATTGTGAAACGGACCACAAGCATCTCAGCCTAAGTGTGACCGGGCAGCCTTGGGTATTTCTGCTCTCATCTAAACAAATGCCCTGAAGTCCATAACCGTGGAGACATCCTTTGCCTCACTGATTCAGTCTGGTTTCCGTGAGCATCTATTTGATGACTTTTGTCTTCTTCCCTTTTTTAAACACTATTCTTCTTCTGAGCTGTCTCGTTTTGCTCGTTAGTACTTATCACTTTATGTTGATTGTGCATAACTTTATTTATGTCCATGGTGACTTTGGTGAGGAAGGGCTTTTATCTGTAGTTACATAAGTCTCTTGGAGAGCACAAACAAGTTTGGGTCAGCAGCTCTGCTCGTGAAACAGGAATGAGACATTAACTGAGCATCACCAAACGAATTGACATGAATGTCTAGCATGGTCTATGGAAAAAAAATATTCCAGATTATTCTCTTTAACACAAGCTTGCTTTGGAGTCACTCATGCAGTTAAGCAATTTGGAAAATACTATCTAGTTAGCACAGTAGTGCACAGATGCTTGAATTTGCAGAAGTTCACTGCTTCATTAACTACTCACTTAGCAATGAAGCTGCAAACAATGTGAATGTTAACATTTCTCTATTGGACTCACCTAAAAAAAATCTGATCAGCTGTTGTATGACTCCTGGATCCCTCTAATTGTAAAAAAGGGAATTGGAAAAGTTGTCTCTTAGAGATTGTACTAGACTGCGGTAACGCTTTTTTGTATTCAGCCAAGCTGAATTTTGATTATTGTCCAGCTTATTTCCTTTGAACTGCCAGCACAGGCTTTTTGTCTTTTCAAGCATTTAATCTCTGTTTTGCTGATGCCAGAGTTCAGCTTATTTTGCCCTGTGTTTGAAATACTGTTTTCTTCAGAAGCTGCGGGTCATGGTCTTATCTACAGATTCTCACAGACACTTAAGGTCAATGCCTTCCTCTTTTTCACCAGTATACTATTGTCATCTCTCTACTGCAGAGCACTCTGTACGTGCTCAGTCAAACAGTGCTGTTAAATTTCTCTCTCAGTGGACTAAAAGGTTATTTAGTACCTTTATATAATGTCCCTGAGCATCCTAGGTCCCACCCTAATAAAGACTTATGCTTAAGCTTGGCATCATTCACTGGCTGCTGCCACTGCGTTCAAGTGATTAATCAGCCAAGGCATAAAGATCTGCCAAAGCATAAACCTTTGTAGATCCCGTGTCTTTAGGTGACTGGCAACTTATTCGGTGTTGTTTACATAGTATCAGGGTTCAGGTAGCTGACATAGCCCAGAGGTATAAACAAATCAAGAGTCATAGCGGGAAGGAAGAATACTGTGTTTCACCAATAGTTACAGTTAAAAATGCAAGTGCCCTTTCAAACACGGGACCAGGGTTTGTACATGCAGCAGCACGTTTGTGTATGGAGGGGGGTTATTCTAGTTGCATAGATTACCTAGTTATTCTCCATAAATTTCCAATGTAGGGAGAATGAAATCCTTTGTGCATAGATTACCTAGTTATTCTCCATAAATTTCCAATGTAGGGAGAATGAAATCCTTTGTGCCCCCAGAATTGCCAGTGAGCCTCCCTGAATTCTGTTTTTGAACCTTTCACTTCTAAAGAAATCAATGTATCTCCTTATTTCCAGCACTGAATCTCACATCCTTACCCAAATCTTCTAAAAAGTCTGCTAAAAAAAAAGTTAAAAGCAACTTTAAACAACTGTTGTGAATTCCTGCAGCTCCTGGGGTGAAAGATCTCTGCTCCACCACCCACAAAGGATGACCCAGCTCTGCAACCCTCCAACACAGACCCCTGGGAGATGAGGGAAAGGAAACCAGCCATACCTGCACCCACCCACCTCCTTTTTTCACTTTCGTTTATGCCTGTAAAGTGACAGGTTCACCCCCAAGTCTTTGTCAGCACAGCAGTGGCACGAGTTTATGACTAATACAGGTTTGCTCACTGTCTTACGCCAGCCCTTACAAAAACCCTGAGACAGAAGATAGAAGGAAGTTTTGTTTTCAATGAGGGTGGCAAAATACTGGCACATGTTGCCCAGAGAGGTGGTGGATGCCCCATCCCTGAAAACATCCAAGGCCGGGTTGGATGGGGCTCTGAGCAACTTGGTCGAGTTAAAGACGTCCCTGCTCATTGCGGGGGGGTTGGACTAGACGGCTTTTAAAAGTCCCTTCCGACCCGAACTATTATATGATTCTTTGATTATAAAAGCAAAAAACACGTGAAAAAGGTAGGGGTGGAGCACAGGAGGGGTCCGGCGAGTCCCGGCCCGGGGCCGGAGGCGCCCGCGGGGAGGAGCCCGAGGGATGCTCGGCGTGAGGCTCCGCACGGCGCCGGCAGCGATGCGTTCCGGAGGTCAGCAGCGTGCGAGGCAGGGCTCAGGCGCGCCTTTCGGAAAGCGCATTGCCCGGGCAGCCCCGGGACACTGCCGAGGTGCGTCCGTGCGCGGGGAAGTAGTGAAATGCGCGTTGTGCTTTGCAAAATAAGGCAGTATGAAAACAAAGCCTGATAAAGCATAATACATATCGAATGTAATGTTACAGCAGTTGCATTTTTTGCTTTCCAGTGTATGAAAACCTGCTCCATGTGTCTACCGTAATCTTCCTACTCCTGTTCTTTTTAACAACCATCTCAGGCACAGCATTGTGTAAGTGATGGTAGCAGCTCTCCTCCAGCACATCAGTTTAACCAGCTGACTTTCTTGGCCTTTACTTAGGGTAAAGTCCTTAAAGAAAAAGTTACTGCTAGTATTATGATGTTCATTTTGTTGTGTGCAGGAAGAGTTTTTGTTTAAGTTCGCATGAAGCCCATTTTCCTCAGAGCTTTGACTCCAAGTGGATTTTGTTTGTTGTTCAGGCTGCAATTGCAGAGGGGAAAAGGTTTTTCCTTTTTTCATGTTTGCGGCTTTGCTAGAGCTAGACCAACTTATTCCAGCAGGGAATGAACATTTCTCCACAGGCACTCAATAACGTATTTTAGAGTTCAGGCTGCTGCAGGGTTCATTCACTCAATGCTGAAATGTCTTGATTTTGAAATACACCAGTTTGAAAACAGACACCCTGGTCTGGCTTTTGACAAGCAGGCCTCCTAGGTCTTGCTGCTCTTTTAAATAAAGTGAATATCAGAGTGAAAGCTCGTTGTTCCTTCCTGTGACCACTCTGTATCATCCTGTTTCACAGTGAGTTACAAACTTTGGTGGTCCATACACAGTTTCCCTGGAGATGCAGAACTGGGGTGCAGGTTTTTAATGATTCCCAAAGCATAATCTTGCCTCCTTTTTCTAGAATCACTTTATACAAAACTTTTTAAAGCACTAGAAAGAAAATAACCTAGACCTTCATTCTGTTGTCAGTGATATTGATTGGGACATACAATGAGAAATATACATCTAAACCAATCTGAGCTCGGAATTAGGCCTGTCAGTTTGCACTGTGGGGAAGGGAATTGTCTCATCTGGGATGGTCACTCATGAAAGCATCTGGTCATCTGTGTAATGTAGTAATCACTTTACACAATAGGATTATAAACCATGTTTATAAATACCGTCTGTTTGTTTGTGTGATTTTGAGTCACTGGTTTGATGCTCAATCCCCAAGCTGAAGCACTCACAGATATGAATACATGACAAATGTTATATTAAGCTGTAATTGTTGTCATCAGATTCTGCCTTCACTTAAATTGCAGGAGGGCATGTGAATTTTTTTGCCACTTCCTGGTCCACCTGACGTTTTGTACCCATTCAGAAGCAACCAAACAGAACAGCTAAAACAGGATGCCTGCACAGTTTACACAACAACTCGATAAACTCTGCCAGCCTCACTCTGGGCATTGTAAGGCAGAGACAAGTAAGACGCTTCAGAAAGGCATAAGTGAGCTCTTCATTATTTAACATTTCTAACATGCTATGAAGCCTTCCAAGCTGAGTAGAACATTCAAAAATGGACCTTCTGGAGCAGCCCCAAGGCTCATGTTTGGAAGTTTCCCACCTGAGCATGCTAAGTTTGCAGACAGGTATCTCACTTGCAAATCAAGTCTTTTTCCCTGTAAAGGAAACAGCAGAGAAGCACGCAATGCGCAATAAAAAATTGCCAAAAATCTGCTGCACATCCTGCTTTTAGGGACCTTTGAAAATTAATTTTCAATGTTTACTTGCACTATTTTATTTCCCTAGGGCTGAGTCATCGTCAGGAAAAAGAAAAGAGCTTTTGTAAATTCATTGCTCAAAAGAAAGACAGTCCAAACTGTGTCATCTTGGGCTTATAGCTGGAAGGAGAAAAGGAAGAGATGTGCAACACTGACAATAGGCTTCACATAGGTTCTGTTATTCAGCCACATGAAGCTAAACTGTGGGCTGGAGATGCTGCCTCTTTGCCCGGTGAAAGAGGGAAGATGGGGATCTTGAAAACTTCCACCCACACAGCCTCATGCCACACACCCTGCCCACTGCACCCTTCAAGACTGAGGCAGAAGAGTTGGGACAATAATTCTTATTAAATGTGAATTTCTGTCAGCGCTCATGGGAGGCTCCTGAGCCAAGAGAGGAGACATCAGGTAAGAAGGAGCAGTGCGAGGAGGAAGAAAACCCATTTGTTCTTTTAGACAAGCTGATAAAAGAAAATCAAATGCTAGGAATAGAAAAGGCAGGATTGAAAGAGATGCTCCTGGCAGCCAAGAGTTCAGGTAAGCATGTGGTGGCAGGCAAGGCTCAAACCATACAACCGGCACCACGCTTCAATATTACTGGTTTTGGCTGCACTGGTAGACAAAATGTCTAATGCACATGAATAAATCACTTAAGCTGATGGGAAAAGTCCTGTTCTGTGTATAAAAGAAAACTCATTACTCATTTCATAGTTGTACCAGCACCTGGAGGTGCTGAGGAGCACCCAGTTTTGGATTCCTGAGGTCAAGTGTTGAGTCTGATTTTCTATAGTGCTCTGCATTACAACCCTGGGTTGGCCTTAAACCACCTACTAAAGAGGCTTCAGACCTGCAGTGCTCGGGGAAAAAGACTGTCTATGTAGTGGAAACTTGACTCAATCCGCCTCGCAAGTCTGATGATCATCCTCAGCCAAATGTGGCACCAAGGGAAGGTCCAAAATGTTAACAGAGGTTATCAGTTCCCCTTTGTTTTTTTTCTCTGGCAGTAATGTTCAGACTATTTATGAAAAGAAGTATCTGTCATCTTATAAATTAGGAACTGACTTTGAACCTCAGTTTTCCTCTTGCACATGAATATTTGAATTCATCTTGGAAACTGGTTCAGCGGCATCGCTCAGCTGGCACTGACAGCTTCTGAAGTTTGTTGTGAGGCTTGACAAAAACAGCATCAAGAGGATTAAATCAGTCTTGGAAGTGTAAATGTCTGTAACATGATGACCTTAATGTTGGAAATAAATTTTGTGCGTGCATCTATAAACATATGTAATATTTATCCATACATAATAAACATATACAGTAGAGACTAATTTTCAGGGCCATAGTACACATCTCAACACTATCCCACCACATACAGGTTTTGCTGATTCTTTCTGCATGAAAAAATTCTCCCCTACATGAGCTTAGAATTTTTATTGAATATAAAATGCTGAATTAAAATTGACATTTCTGTGCCACCTGCAGTGCAAGGTTTTCTGGCAGGGACTGTTAACCAATTTAATGCCATACAGATATAGCCACAGGAAGGAAAAATGTGAAGCTTTATATCGTGAAATTCAATGTTGCGTTTAGAGGAGAGGAAAATTTAGTTGCTTGGCACAGTGGGTCTTTTGAATGCTCTCCTGGAGAAAAAAAAAGCAAGCTCACCTTTTCTTCAGATCCTGGTCAATTTATTTGTTTAAAAAAAACTTTGTAGGATTTGTTTTTCCTGTGACTTTTTCATTTTGGAGCACTGTGAAATGCCCAGGGAAGCCTCTTCCTCTGTCTGTGGCAGTGCGTGGTAGAGCCTCTCTTGCTCTGGCAATGCTTGCTGGTGAGAGAAGGGCTCGAAAAGCAGTGTGAATGGTTTCGGGTGGGCACCACTGCCATCACTGCTTCTACCGTGTGAAGAGCACCTCCAAGCACTGCTCCACTTCTGGGGCTGGGTGACAGCCACCTTCCCTGTCATTACAGGGACTTGTAAAACACACTTCACTTTGATTTTCATTCATGTTTCTAGTTAAGTCCCTTGAGAAGACAGCCTTAGAAATGAAACACAGCTGAAAGCAATTGCTTTTCCCTTAAATAAAGTCACCATTCCTCCCAGGTGTGGTTTGACTGGTTTTTGGTGGAAGTGAGGATGGTGTGAAAAGCTTCATGGATTTCTTATTCTCAGGCATAAGAGCTGTCACCAAGTCCTCTCACTCACACAGCTCCTGACACGTGATGACACTGCTCATGTGAGTTCTGTCCAGAAGGAGGGGAATTGTGACTGTATGAACCTGACAGGTCTGGCTGAGCAGGCAGAGCTGTGCAATCATCCTAGAACACTGCCCTGGCAACAGCTTTTGGTAAATCATGTGGTACTTCTATGTTAGCTAGCATAACTTAGCAATAATCTTAAAGCCTTGATAGACACAGTATCGTTTGCAAGAATTTTCCAGGATATCAGAAATCTATTGTCCACCAATCACCACATCTCTAATTTACTTGGACAAATGTTCCCTTTAAACTTTATTGTTTTCCAGTTGTAAGTCCTCACACCTGTGTCCACACTGCAGCTGAAACATCTGTTCTCCAGCTTTGCAGCTGGAAGCTGGAGTCACTCTCTCTCTCCCCTAAATGTAGTGCAAAAATTGTCATGTATGTTTGGATTGGGTCTGAGAGAATTCTCATTATTTTTCCTCTAAGATCTTTACTCCAGGACTGCTGTGGCCATCATGAGCTGATATCCAATCTACTCCTGATGGAGTAGTGACATACTGCCAAAACCAGAAATAATGTGCTAAGGATTGAGACATACCTTAGTGAAAAGCAGAACGGAAATTAATTTTGGTTTGGCCTTTTTCCTCTTTGTTGAGCCTGGGGTGTCCAGTGACAGAACTCGAGGGAATGGCCTGAAATTGTGTCAGGGGAGGTTTAGGTTGGATATTAGGAAAAGGTTCTTCACCCAGAGGGTGACTGAGCACTGGAACAGGCTCCCCAGGGAAGTGGTCACAGCACCAGCCTGACAGAGTTCAAGAGGTATTTGGAGAATGCTTTCAGGCACATGGTGTGACTCTTGGAGATGGTGCTGTGCAGGGCCAGGAGTTGCATTCAATGCTCCTTGTGGGTCCCTTCCAACTCAGGATATTCTGTGATTCTGTGATATGATTCCCTTGTCACTTGCTTTAACTGTATGCTTTGCTCCTCAGGCTTAAAAATCTTAATTTTACTGAAACCTCCAATTCACAATCTTGCTGTGGACTAGGCTGAAACACTACACAGCAGAGCAATGGACCAAGACAAATGGAAAAAGAAAATTGTATTTTTCAGGCTTTAACATGGTGCCTGGAAAAACTTTTTGACACCATGGGCTGCAGAGCTGTTGGGGAAAAGTGCTCTTGTGCCCAGAGAAATATTCCCAAACTGCTGCTGGCCAGTGTTAAAACTGAATGTATTTCTGGCTCTGAGTAGAGTGAATATTTGGTGACAAGTGTTGCTGACAGCTTTTAGGTGTTACAGCCTTAGAGGGAGAAGTAGTTCTGAGCAAATGCCTAATCCACAGGCTAGATCCATCTTGTTGGATAACTGGAAGTGAGGGGGATTTATAAGGAAAAATGTCATGAATCTGAAGGCCTTGAGGAGATGAAGGGTGGCAGGATGTTATTTCTGTGAGCCTTTGGGGTCCTGTCCCCGACTTTGAGGAATTTGCTATTTGCTAGTTTCTCAAATATTGTTTTAATGAGAATAACGTTTTGTCTTACTTACAGTATGGTTATGGTGTAATTACTAAGTCTTAGTTTTTGTTTCTGTCCAGAAATAAAAGAAATGGGTTTGGCTGGTGTTTTGGCTGCTTAGAGGAGGATCACAGAACTATCAAACCTGGATTCTGACCACAGTTTCATTTTGCAATAAAATAAAATACAAAGTCCATAGATGACTAAGCAGAGAAGATTTCAAATAATGTTCTCTTCCTTTAACTGCACTTATTTTTGATGAAAAAAGTATTTCCCATAATTATGGTTTCTGAGTTGCCCAGTCAGAGAAGCCCTTTCAACTGTATTTTACCAAACATGTAATAGATACTGAAACCTTCAGCCAAGAGAGCCTGGCCTTTGTGGCTGTGTATGTACTCACACAGGACTCAGCCAGTCTCTGCTGAGTACAGTACCATAAACCCACAAAATGTTCAGTTTCCAAGGAAACTGAAAGCTCTGCTTTTTGATAAATGCACACAATTTATTACTCATTTCTACTACCACAGTACTTTAGAACTATTTTCCCCAGCTAGAAGAATATGTGTTTTCTAACACAAAGTGAATTGAGGAGCTGGCTCTGTAGGACAGAGCTTTTTCCAGGATCACCACGGTTTCACCCTAACAGCGCACAACACTCACTCACATACCTCCCCAGAAAAGGCGCCTGATGAGTGTGGTTCAGAGGTGATCCCCAGAGGAAGTCTGCCAGCTTGGTGGCCCCATGACCTTGGGCCACATTTTTAAGGGTAGGCAGATAAGGGTTCACTGAGACTTTCAAAAGCTCTTAGACACCTCTTTCACCTTGAAATCAACTCATTACCGCAGCTGCAGCCTGTCAAGAAAGTGAAGTGAGAGCTAACAGAAAAATCCCTTCCTCTGTTATACCAATGTGCAGCAGAGAAAAGTATGGCACTTGTTCTTCCCACCTCTCACCATGGAAGTGCTTGATGCTTCAGAAAGTGCATAGCTGGATGGCTTGAGAACCACTCTCTGCTAATGTTATCATCTCTGCTGAGCTTCCCGTGCTTGGGTGCCCCTGCTCAGGAGGACAAGACGAAGAGACACAGCATGAGATTTTATCTGCTGGCTCAGTGACAGTGTGGGTGGCTCTCGCTGGTCAGCTCACCTGCAGAATCCAGGCTGGGTGATGCACACTGTGTCCCCAAGGCAAGCACCTGCACACAGGGTGGCATTTTAATGCCTGGTGTGTGGATGGTCAGGACTAATTGTGCATTTGTAGCTACTGAAAGACAGCAATGGTAAGCACATAGATGCTTTTTGCCCCACCCTGAAAGCCTGACTTTTAGATGCTTTATTATGTCCAAAAGAAATGCTTCAGGCTGAAGTGAGTCTTACTTCTATCCCCTGTGACAGTACAACACAACACTTCCAGTAAGGACTTACATATTTCCCACATGCAGTGGGAAAGGGGAAAACATCAGCTGTCACATGCTGCATCCTTGTTGGAGCCACAGAAAACTTTGGGACTGCGTTAGGGACAGACAAAGGAAAGCTATGTTTGTAAAACTCAGGGTGAATGCTGTAGGATCTGCTCGCCCTGAAGGATTGAACGGCAAATGCCTAACATGCATTTTAACCAACATCATTGCTGCAAGTTGAGGAAGCTAGAGCTTGTATTTCGGGAGTGGGTAGAATACTGAAAGGTTTGGAAGGGAGCTAAAATTTTCAGCTGGATTAGAGTTGGATAGGCATTTGGCTTTAAGCTGAGGACAAGTGAGAGCTGAAACTGGAAATTCAGGTTTTGAATTAGGTTTCTGATATCCCATAACTAAACCTGGTAACTTCTCAGAGCACAGTGCCAGAAGTTAAACATTTATGTTGTTGTTGACTTTGCAAGACTGGCCAATCCTGGTGAGTTCTGACCAAAGTAGGAGAGGGGGCACCTCCTAGAAACCCCACAAGTCTCAAATCAGCATAAGTTCATAATTCAGATACCCATCCTCTACAAAATGAGCTTGGTGGGGAATCTGTGTTTTGCATCTGGTCCATTTCTAGTCAGCATGGATTTGAATAGCATCAGGACTGACATAAACTGAATTAATTCTGCTAGAAGTTTTCAAAGTGCTGCATTTCTGATGTAATTTTCTCCTTTCATTCTCATTCTGTAAGCATTATTCAGACTGTTTTCCCAAGAAATACCACTCAGCTGCATCTTATCTGTGGTTGATTCTGGACAGCAAAAAAAAAAAAAAAGTAGCTTAAGTCTTCACCTCAGCAAAGGACCTGCCATCACTGCCAATGAAGTAATGGCAACTGGCATCACCACAAAATTATTTCAGAGGCAGCAGCCATTAAAGAACATCTCTCTTAATATAAATTGATGATTTAAAATTTTTGTCATGATTTGCTGGGTTTGAGGTTCTTTTAGTTTGTTAGAATCTAATTTTTCAATTAGATTAATTTTTTTTTTCTTTAAGCTTATACCCTGTATTTAATCAATGTAGGACAATGTTAACACGATAAACCCATGAGTGACGTGGCCTGATTTAATTCATAACTGACGCTGTTTGAGAAGGAAATTGAACTAGATGACCTTCAGTGGTCCTGAATTTTCCCATGATGTAAATAAATCTAGGAAAGTTATGATGAGAAGTCTGAATTCTGAACTGCCACATCCCACTAATGTCACCTCAGTGAAAAAATCTTTCATTCTCTTGTGGCACTGTTATCTTGCAGGAGAGAAAACAAGTTTAAATGGCATGATGTCTGTCGAATGTCAGGTTTATTGTTTCAGTTCATATTAACATCATTACTTTCAGCTGTGTTTCCTAATACCTTTTATGATGACTGTATCCAGTTGAACTCAAGGCAATTGCCTCATGTGAATATGGTTTTATAATAATAAAACAGTATCTTTTGGACACTCACACATAACTATCTCAAGTTATTCTGAAGCCAAATCAAAGTGTTCGTGTGGTTAGTGAAAATGATTTTGAATTAGCCACATCATTAGCTGTTCTGGAGACAGGGGAAATTTGAACTTGGGTGGGTTAAATGATTTGACTGTGTGGAAATATTTGCTCAGGCACAAAACTCTTGCTTTATCTCAGTCTATGATTTTGTTCCTATAGACTCTTTATTTGCCTATCAGGATACTGATTGGCATTCCTAAATCGTGTTTAAGAAACATCTTGTCCAGCAAAATCAACATATTAAGGCTTGGAGCTGTCTGGGACACAAGCAAAATTTAGAAATGTCTGGAAATGTGTATCTTTTTCAAGGGCAGAAATCCTTAATGACATACCTTTATTTTTCTTAGAGAGTGTTCAGCCAATGCTATGCAAAACCATATGGTATCTAGTCCTCTCCTCTCTTTTCCATCACCGCCTTTGAAATTCAAAGCAGATTCTGTGTGAAACTGTTTGTTTATTTTTAGAAAACAGCTAGACTAGGAGAAATGTGCCACTATCGTATGCATATTTGGGGGGAAAAATGTTGTTAGGATTTATTCTTATTCATTTTACATTACACTCAACATTAAAATTCTATTCGGTTCTGCTCAGTACAGAAAATTTACCTCGGGAGGATATCTTTAACTGACTTAGATGATCTCCTAATTCCAACAGCTGCTGAAGGAATACAATTTGTGACCTAAGTAAAACACAATCCTCTTTAGTGACTGTAAAGAAGCTGAGGTTTTCCAACAGATCGGCAAACTGGATTTTTCTATAAAAAACAGAAAGCCCTCATACTTTAACATACCTATGTAACCCTAAATTGTGAAAAATGCAAAAATTATCTATAAAAGCATAAGTAGAGTAACAAATTCTGGAAGAAAAAAAAATCCTAAAAAGGCAGTGATCACAACAAAACATTTAAAAATTGTATTTAAATATTTGCTTTGAGTTTGGACTGTTTTTTAAATACTTGCACCTGAGTTTTAGCATAGAAGCTATAGCTCAGGTTCTTCCTGCCTGTTCCATTCTCGGTGGACCAAACAATCCAGGTTGTATCCTCCCCCAAACAGTGGGCTTTTGAGAAAAGGGGAATACAAGAGGATCTAAACTGCTGTCCCTGTTATGTACCACAGCAGCCCATGCAGGTCCATGCTATTTTTCAATCGATCTAAACCACAATGATGAGCACAAATGAAAACTTAGGGACTAAATAACTTCTTAGTGGTAGATCAAAAAGTTATAGTCATTTTCAGAAAGATATTTTCTCTTCAGAGACACTCCTACAAAAAAACCTGCTGACTAGGTCTCTTTATTGGAGAGCAGCACACTCTGGCAACACTTTTTTCCGTCCCCTGACAGTTTTTACTCTTGTGCCTGCAACTGGGGTCACATAGATTTATCCATGCTGGTCCTATGCCATCATGGCATTATAGACGTTAGAGGGCTAAATAAATACTTTGTAACAACCCTATCCTATCATCTGAATAAAGTGGAGTTTATAAGTGCATTTTGAATAATGAAATTAGCCAGAGCTGTGTTGTTTGAACCCTGCTGAAGAAGTCGGCTAGCATTATCACAAATGGGAATGACTGATGAAACAAACAGCAGGAGAACAGCGATGGCATTTCTGATCTTTTATTTTCTTTTTTTGGATGAGGAAAAGAGATGTTCTCCAGCTGTGTGGAAATAGAGTTCAAATCACAATCATTACTCCATTTTACACAAACCACTGGATTCTTTGGTTAGGATTCAGATAATTAATGAAGAGCAAAGGGAAATTCCTATTTTTACTAAAGACATACTTCATTTTGCTAGATGGAGTTAGTTTATATTGCTGGGAAACGTGGCACACTCCATTTGTTCCTGTAAAGTGGGGAAGATAAAATGCTTTGAAGTATTACAAGCTAAACTTTTTAGCGAGGCGTAACTCTTAAACTCCCTTGGGAAAAAAGAAAGACAGAGAGAGTCATGATGATTTGGAATGTTTCTTATGAGTTCTGGTTGATACCGCAAAACTGATGGGCCATGAATGGTTATTCGAAGCTGCTATCAGATCTTGGCACTGCATACTGTGTAAGATCATTGTATCTTCACATTTTAATTTTTGATGGAGGTCCATTTCTGATTTTTGAAATTGAGGGACTTTGGCCTGAAAACACATGAATTTGGAGAATGAGTTCCCTATCTAGGAGAAAGAAGAGGCGTGAATAGTGCCCTGCTATGTGGTGACAGAGTTTGGAGGATCAGGGCTTGTGAGGAAATCGGCCAGGGGAATCACAGACAAGCACCAATTTGCAGCGTAGGCACCTTTTTGGAATAGAATAGAATAGAATAGAATAGAATTATTTCAGTTGGAAGGGACCTACAATAATCATCTAGTCCTTTCCCACAGGAGAGCCAGAGGTGATCACCCGCCCCCAGCCCGCAAAACAGCAGTGGATGAAGAGTTGCATCAGGCTGGTCTTGTTCAATATTCCATCCTCTAGAAAGGCCTCAGAAAACATGCAAAACCATGGACAGGATATAATACTTTCCCACAATACTTTCCAGAAGTAACCTGCATTGCCTCAGGGCAATTCCTTCCTCTGGAAATCTGCCGTGGCCTGATGCATCTTGGGCACAAACATAGGCAGCTTGTTAATTTTTATTTGGGTATGCATTTTATTCAGGTATGTAGACTCACTGTGTAAAGTCATGGTCCCTGACCCATGGCAAGTTATTTACGTGGCCTCTGACATTGCTTGCAGAGACAGGAAGTAAAGAAGAGAATTCTGAAATTTGCAAAGGATTTCACAGGGAAACTCCTAGGGGAAGGAGGCGCCCGCAGCATGTTATGTGGCCAGCACAAAATGTGTTACTCAAGAGCTGTGGGAGTCTGAAAGGAGATCCGGTCAGCAATATCTGCCACAACTAGGCATAAACATGTTTCCAAACTTCCCCAGAGCTGCTCAGTTTGTTTCTTTCACCGCCATGCTACTCTGCAGTGATGACTGGAAGTGGAGCTCCAACAAGGGATTTCCTCAGGCTAGTGAGCGGTCCATGAGGTCAGCACCAGCGCTAGGAATATGATGGTCCTTGGCTGGCAATCTACAGAAAGCTACCAGGATGTTCACAAAGTCGTTAAAAGAGCAGGGCAGAGTTATAGCTACTCAGACCAAGGAAACGTGCTCTCGCTGTGCTGGGGTGTAATCATAGCTGCCAGTGGAGTGGGAAAATATTTCATTCTTTGTCCATCCAGGTAATGGAAGTTAGTGGAAAGCATGAAGATATTTTCAGAGCACTTAGACAAAGATTTGCACATAGTGATCAAAGTAGTCCTCTTCAAGGTGCTATTAATTACATTATCTTCGGAGGAAAGCAGTGGCATTTCTACCGAGCAGATTTCTGCCCTGCACTGCTTTGGCTGTGTCTGACTGGTGAATCAGATGTTGTGCGGTCTCATGAGCTGCAGTTTCTTGCCCGTATGAGTATTTCTTTTTTTAAGAAGACTTGAGAAAGGTTGAGTGTTATTAAACTTCAGGGTGCACTGGGCTTTATCAAGAGTTAAAATATTTATCAAGCCACAGCCCATCAATAATCACAGCAGGCAGTGCTGTGGACTTGGCTCAGTTTCAGATAATAGCAATGTTGCCACCATATTAACTTGGAAGATAGATGGAAATGAGAATATGATTCATCATTGTTAGCCTTGCTTGGCTGATGTGTGTTTGCCTTTTAGGCAATGTATATGCATGATTTTTTTGAATGCACAAATATCTATTATGCACATACTGCCACACAATTTCTTCCAGATTTAGTTAGAGTGAAACATTTTCAGAGGAGTCAGGCAGTTTGAATACTTTGCATTGCCGTCACAGACGAACAAAACTCATACATCATGTGCATGCAATTTTTAGCAGCATTCATTTCTACCATCAGAAGTAGATAGGTGTTTTAAACCACTGGCATATTATGCAGATTTACCTTGTACTTTTCCTTATGTCTAATCCCACAGCTTTTTCAGGGAAGTGAATGTGAAAGGAAGGCAAGAGTAGTATTTTGTGATACCTTGATTCTTCAGGATAAATACCATTGTTTTGATAAAGATCTACACAAGTGTTGTGTTTTAACCCCAGTTGGCAACTAAGCCCCATTCAGTCACTGGCTCACTCTCTCTCTGTGGGGTGGGGGAGAAAATCAGAAGGGTAAAAGTGAGAGAACTTCTGAGTTGAGATGAATATGGAAAGCAAAATCCTTGCACACAAGCTAAAAGAAGCAAGGAGTGCATTCAGCACTTCCCATGGGTAGGCAGGTGTTCAGCCATCCCCGAGAAACTGGGGCTCCATCATATGTACAGGCAACTTGGGAAGAGAAATGCCGGCACTCTGAGCATCCCTCTTTCATCCTTCTTTGCCCAGCTCTATATGCTGAGCATGATGCCATATGGTTTGGGATATCCCTCTGGTCAGGTGGGGCCACCTGTCCCAGCTCTGTCCCCTCCCAAGTCCTTGTGCAGCACCAGCCCCCTCGCTGGTGGGGTGGGGTGAGGGTCTGAAAAGGCCTTGGCACTGTGCAAGCTCTGCTCAGCAATAACAAGCATCCCTCTGTTACGTCAGCACAAACCCAAAAGATACCTCCACACAGCCACTGTGAAGAAAGTTAACGCTCCCCCACACAAAACCAGGACAACAATCAATGGCAAAAAAAGAGAAAGCTGCTTTTTCAAGCTTGCGACAGACTGGCAATGAATTCAAACTTGTGTGATTGTCCATTTCTTTTGGAGTACTAACCTTACCCTCGGCAGAGTAGATATATAAATATGTATTTGAAAACAAATGTTTCCATGAGGCTGCAACGTATGAGAGTTTTGAAGACAAGAAAATTTTGTAGAGGTGAAAGATATGAAAAGCTGCTTCAGGCATTGTGGCTTCCACTTATACATCCTTGAGTTCTTTTTGCAGCTGTCTGGATTTGATGTGTATCTTCTCTTTTGAATATGATTGTAGGCAAACTGGCTCTGATCTTTATATTGCCAGTTAGCAAAAGCCTTTGAACAGTTCCAAGGTGCTGTGTAGCTGATCATCCAATCTTCTGGCGGAAAGATAAGAGATTTTGATGGGGTTTATCAGAGTTCTGTTTCAGATACCTAAAAGCTTACTCTACCTCCCACAGGTCAAAATTTCAGAAAAAAATATTTGATGCAACACTGTCGTGTTTAGAGGGAAAAGGAGCATATGTTTCAAGAGAATCTCACAGGATGTCTGAGAAACATATTTCAACTGATGATTTATACTCATGTAGGCAAATGAAAGCTTGAAGCACCGAAATTGCCATTTTCTTGAATTAAAGTTCATTTTCTGTTGGAATATCCAGGTTTTAAGATTTTGTTTATTGGATGAAAAAGTGACATTTTCTTAAAAAAAAAAAATTAAAAATCTTTATTTTATTGGAAGCTCATGTTTAGACTGATCAGGGACTAATTTTTTTATCAGATACATCTGAGCCTTACATTTTTATTAATCTCTCATGCCCAAACCAATCTTTTCAAAGTAGGCCCCAGCCTTTGGCTTTCTCAGGTACAGCCATACCACCAGCTCCTGCAGTCACAGCAGTAAGACTGAAGATATGAACACTAGAGACAGCTATGTTCTCTCATTTTCTGTCTACGAACACTCCACTTCCTTGGCAAAGACCCTAAGGCTTTGAAACTTATTGCTGCCTTCCTGAGCTTCAGCTGGGATACTCATGAGTAGAACCACATCACAACCAGTGAGACAGGAACTCAGAAACGCCGAGCTGTTTCATCAGCCCAGAATCTTTATTGCAATCCAACAGTTTCTCCCCACCCAAGTTATAAAACTGTTTCCCAATCCTCTCTTCCAAGAGACAGAGAATTAAATATTGTCTGCAGTTCCTGACAAGATCAGTTATGATTTTTAATATCCTTCTTCTGCTAAATTTCCACTTTCTGGGTGGAGGTGTGAAGAGTATATATCCTTGTTTAAATGTATAGGCATGTTACAGCTCTTCAGGTTGTACAGTTGTATGTTTCCATATGTGCTTACTTTCCCCTGATGTTCGTGAAAGCTGTGTGGAAGTGTCCTTGTGGAAGAATGTTTTAGAGAAGGGAATATTCAGCCAGGCAGGGCCTTCCTGTTAACACTTTTATTGCATTTCTAGAAGAAACCTTTCTTACTGCAAGAAACAATGAGAAAATCCACTTGCTTGCTGACCTAATCCAAAACTGGTTACAGAGCGTAGAGTCACTGGACAGGACCAGAAATACCTCAGCTTTCTAAATCCACATGACCCATTTGTTTTACTCACACTGTATTTAACGTAGCTATTCTTAAAAGAGAACATGTCCAGCAGAGCTCAACATCGTGCACTGGATCTGGTCAATGACATCCATAGACATGGATGGAATGGATGGATAGAACCCCCCCATCCTTAAAAATCGGTGATTGTATTAAGGAGATCGATCCAGTGGCAGGGACTTAAATTTCAGGTTCACTGCTGCAATTTAATATTGACAGTAAATCCATTCTCTTCCATTTGAAGTTTTTTTAAATTGCAATTCATTATTTAATTCAACCAGCAGCAAATAGCATACAGACAGAAAAAATATATTTCTGTCATAGTTTCTTGAGCTAAGACTGAGCATATAGTTGTTACTAGCACTGGTGCTTGAAAATTTTCTATTTTGGGCCAGTATAATTTCTCCATGTTAAAGTTGAAAAGATTGTTTAGGATCTGGAGACAGAAAAAGAAGGAGACACAGGATATCAGGGAGTTGTATCATCAGGAAGCTGTGAAACGGAACAGGCTTTTGTGAACACTCAGTGGTCAATACGAAATAGTAGGACTTCAGATGTGGTTTTAAAGAGATGAAAATCTTTAAACTAAGCAGTTAAAAGAATGTGAGCTAGGAGAACACTTACTTCATAACTGTATTGTCAGCAGAAACCCAATTTTCTGTAGTCATTTAAAATTACAGGCAATTATAATTACATGCCAAAGAGAACTGGAGGATGGCTGGCTCAGCAGCAGCATCTCTGTAGTGGTGGAGCTCTGACAGGAGGAAAATGCATCATGATGGAGCACCTGAAGCTCTCCAGGGAGCAGAGGCATAAGTGGAGGGATTCTCCCCGACACGCTGCTGCCGGTACAGGCTGTGTCACAGGCAAGCTTTGCAGGCAGAACCACAGCAGCTTTAGCCCAGCACACCAGTGTGAGGCTGGTGCTGCTCATCATCCCTGCTTCCTCACACGCACATGGAGCTCAGCAAGTAGGCTGTGAAGCACTGTGGTGGTCTTTGATTAACCTGTGCCATGTGCAGTGCCTGAGGGACAGACTTTGGAATCAGGACATGTGCTGTAACTTTCCCTCAGATGAGATTCTGTCCAGTTTCCTGTCTTTGGCAATCTACATCCACTCCACTTCATACTCCACTTCTACTGCTATCAGAGTGTGGTAGAGGCCAGCAATACATATGGCTTTCATGCGCGCAACATGCACCACACTTGGCTGCTTCCCTGCTCCCGCATCAGGATCTGGCACTGGCTTCCAAAGGCTCATCAGCTGGGATCCTGACTCCTATAATGAACCTTGCTTTGGTAGGCCTTTTACCCCAGAATAGGGTGGGATTTGTTGTGTGCTGAAGTCTCGCATTGTGGGGAACAGCAACCATTTGGGGAACCATGGCTCTGCTCCTCCGCCCTGCAAAGTCAACCAAGCCCTGGTGGATCTGTCCCTCAATTGATCTGTCACCTGTGCATTCAAAACAATGTATTCCATGTGCATTTTTTACTCTTTAACTCGTCTTCACATCCAGAACCTCTTTTCTTTCGTTTCTTCTTTGCCCTAATTCATAATTTTTGTTAGTCACTTCTGTTTTCCTTTTCACTTCTTATACAGTGGATTCCTTTTCCTCATAACTACCACTTTTTTAATTGTAGCTTTTCCTTCATTCCGTACTTTTTTTCCTTTTTTGAATGAATATTTATCTTTTAATTAAATCACCAGGAGGCATATTTAGAACCCTCAGGGTTCACTTTGAACTATGAAAAGGAAAAGGCTTACTCCGTGCTATAAACAAAATGTTAATTTGAATTAATTGAAGGAAGTGCTCTACCTCTGATAGACTTGTTGCTGAAATGCTCTGCCTCTGATAGACTTGTTTTTGAATAATTAGTAATTTCAGCCAGAAAAGTAAACATTAGGGCCCTGAATTTTGCTTCTGGTCCTACCAGTGTCAGCCTGGAGCAGCTCTGCAGGTATGAGCTGAATTGATCTCATTTGATATTGGTTCAGCCAAAAGTAATCTCTGGGCTGAAATCACCATAGGAAAAGTGCATTTTGGTCTGTGTTGTGTCCAAACTCTTTATAGCACATTTAGTGCTCTTTCCCACCTCTAGTGCCTTGTTTTTCAGAGGAATGGTTTCCCTCATAGCTGAAACATGGTGGTAACTGGGATGAGGAGTAGGGGTGGCTGGGATTCAGGAGCCCATTGGCTGAGAAAGGGGCTGTAGTAGTGGGAGGAAAAAAACTGATGGCTAGTAAGATCTCTCCTGGAGCAGGTGGGGAAGTTTCCCTTGGCCAGCAGAAGCCTGTGGGGAGGGAAGGGGTAGGTGCCTGTGCCATTGTCACTAATGTCCCTTGGCTCCTTAAAGTATTGGCCTAAGATAACTCTGGCTGATGTGCCTCTGGTTTGTGGTCCAGCCTCCCTTCTGCACTTTGAAATAGGAGGAATAAATAACTTCTTCTGCTTTATCCTTCCTTCTTGTGAATTTTGGATCTTTTGTATACGGATCTTCATGATTATGATGTGGAATAGGGAAAAAAAGAGTGAGTAATGCTGAGGGAGAGGGAGAAAATAGTCCTTGCGAGAACTGCTGTCTGAAAGGTAAGGACTCTTCCAAGCTTCATTACAACTTTATTCCCCTCTGCCCTGCACCTCTTTTGACAATTATTGATGGTCTGTTTTTTCTTCTCTTGCATGAGTAGCACTGCAAAAGATGGACAACTACACACACCTTTATATTGCCTGCTAATGCAAAATTGAAAAAAATGCTGCAAAGCCAAAACTTGCATTTGACCATTATATGTCAGAGTCACACACAGAGAAGGCATAACGATACACAGCTAGAGACAAGCAGAGTTATCTCAGATATATAACAGGCATTATCTTGAGTGATATTATTGTTTAGTATTTCCCACAATGCATGATAAAAAGGTACTCTCCACTGGATATCAGTTTATTCAAAGGTTCATGTAATAAGTCACATTAATAGAGGTGGCTCTTATAGAGATATTTCCAGATTCCTCTTGAATGCCGATATTGAAGATGCATGACAGTGCATTTTATTCATCCTCATAGTCCTTCCAAGAGTTTCTGCTGACAATATCCAAGAGGCACTTAGCAAAATAGTCCTTTGGTTTAACCCATGACCAAATTCGTAGTCTTGCTCATAGTTGTGTATTTCCCATGAAAACAAGAATCCTCAGATTTAGCACACTGTATAAGATCACAAGATTTCTTTGCAGCACAAGGCAAAGGAGAAAATAAAATATTTCAAGTAGTTTCTTAATAATTGAAAGAAATAAATTGTTTTGCCTTTGGTCCTTCCCCAAGAGTCTGGGACTTAACATATTTATCAGTTCTATTTCCAGTCTATACAGATTCTTATAATGTGTTAGTATCCCGCCCTTTCCAATAACATTTTTCACAAATTCCATGAGGATCAAATCACTTGGGCAGTGTCTACCTTCAAGCCATGATTTCTGGCATAAAAATAGCATTAAAAAAAACCCAAAGCAGGAGCCTTACAATGCAAATGTGCCAACAAAATGATCGGCAGGTTAAAAATGACCCTTAATTTTACATATAACAAAAGTGGAAAAATGCGTAGGTTTTAGAGTGTGTGAGAAAATTTTGAGTGAAATTGCTTGTTTCCACCCAAATAGAATAGCGGTGATGAGTTTTTAGATCTTCTGTGATATAGAGTAATTTCAAGATAAGAAAGTCTTAAATATTATTCAACTCTAATAGAGGAAAAACTACTTAAGCCTATCAGTCTTTACAAGGCACTTATTTTTTCTATACGTGAGGTGATTCTTAACAGGAATTTGAAGAAATGTTATTAGAGTCTTCTCTCCCTGGAATTGGAAAGCGATGGGGTCTGAAAAGAAATACCTGGCTTAAAATTTTGATCACAGATTAAGAAAATTATTAGAAAAATAGATTTGCAGAATAGTCTTATTAATATTGAAATCAGTAATACCTCTAAAGAGTTATAATTCCTTTCTGCTAACAGGACTCTTAGAGAGATTTATTTTCTCCCACTGAATAATATGAGTCTCAAATCTAAAGAGCGATTACTTTAGCAGTGAATTTCTAAAGTGTAGCAGTCAGGAGAAAGTACCTGCTTTTATGGAATTGCCCTTTGAAATATAAAGTTCAACCCTGCATTAATGAATCTGTGCACATTTTTGCCAGTGTATGCTACTGGTGTTTTGTAATGTCTTAGAAGGATCATATATTTCTATTTACTTGACAGTTTTGGGGGTTTTTTATGCTGCATTCTTCTTTCTAATTACAAAAAATATGTTCCGGAGAGGAAGTGTCCTTCATGCTGTGCAGAGAGCTGCTGACGTGCTGGTGTCTCATCATTCCTCCGGGAAAAGTACCTGAAGCCTCTCATCATTGACTTTGAGAACCCAGTGAGGTACCCAACATTGTTGCTAGCTCCCAGGAAGCTTTACCATGTGGTGAAATCCCACCAAGAGGTTAACTCCGTGAATTTTCAGCACAAAAGAGCTGGCAAAGGCTTCCATGGAGAAATAAGTGCCAGTGGAGGTAGGAGTCTTTTCCTGAGAGCCCTGTTGATCTGGTTTAGAGACGAGACTTTCCCAACCCCCTGAGCCTGACTCTTCTGCTGTGCAGCTGAATGCCTGACTTGGTGCCTAGAACTATTGTTGATCTGCACCAATCAGAGACAAACATCTTGCTTCTGTTTGTGTCTCAAAACACATCTAGGAACAGCTTTTGAATAAATGAACCTTTTTTCCAGTGTACAGCTTTTCCCTGGACTGAAATTTCTAATGATTACTTCCAGATTTTTCTTAGTCTTCACTGATTTGGGTTTTTTGGTTTGGTTTTGGTTTTAGTGGTTTCTTTCTTTGTTTTGTTTGTTTGTGGGGTTTTGTTTGTTTGGTTTTTTAGGTGGCTCAAAGCCCCATCCAACCCCTTACTTGATTGTTTCAGTAACTGTCTCTCACATTTATGCTGCATGGATTTGCAGAATGTTCCTTAGTTCCCTTTTTAATCCTCACCTTTCTTTCTCTCTCTTTTCTCTCTCTCCCTCTCTTTTTAGCTCACTAGTTCTCAGGCTGATTATCTGCTTCAAAAAACTCAGGCTTTAAATCTTTCTCCCATGCCTTCCTTATCTTGTGTCAGAGCACTATAGATTAGGTTGGTCCAGTAACCAATTGAAGCTGTTGCATGTTTGGAAAATTAACACTGCTTTACTGTACTCAATTAAGAAGTCCCCAGACCCTTAGCTGAATCCTGACAGCTGGACTTGGTCTGAAATACAGTAAATGAGTTTATTTGTGTGATTGCAGCAAGAGATCCTGTAACATGACAGAAAAGATGTGGGCAGGTATTGTTCATTCATGCTGGTGTTCCTGAGGTGCATTTTTGGCTAATGATGTGCCAAATTGTCCCACCTTTGTCTTAGTTTCCCGAACCTGTTTTCTGCCTTAAATTCAGCTCCACTAATGATCACCACAGTTTCAGTGCCAAGCCAGATACAGTTGGCTACTTATTTTAACCACAGAGTCATTTAAATATTGCTCTGAGCTACTCCACATACAGCAGAGGTTCTTCAGATCTGCTCTCATCCATGCAGGTGCAGAAGGCAGCTAACTCTCACCATCTGGTCTCTGGAACTGCGTTTGCAGGGGCAGCCAAAAAACAGACACCTGTTTGGAACAAGATACCACAGTAAATCATAGCTAAATGATGTTGCAAGGAGGGCATGAGGGAACCAAAAACTGAAAGAGGAAATGGACAACTCATTCCTTACCTGCAGAAAAAAACTCCAAGCCAAAACCAAAAAACAAGTAGGGTAAGAGGGACAAGGCGGTTGGGGTTGTAAATTGCACGTACAGCGAGGAAATGGGAAACCCATTTTTAAATTTTGTTCAAGGAAAGGCAGATGCTGCTGCTGCGCTTTCTGTCAAATCCTTTGCCAGTTTATGTTATCTATCAGGGAAGCACTGTTTGTTCAGCTCTGGCTGAGCCATGGGTAAGTCTACATCGGGCTCTCAGCTTTTCATGGAGAGTTGTGTCTGGTTTTGTTCCTGATTTTGGGTTCGTATAATTGTGGAAGGGTTTGGGTTGGAAGAGACCTTAAAGATCACCTAGTTCCAACCCCCCTGCCACGGAGAGGGACACTTTCCACTAGACCAGGTTATGCAGAGGCCCTCGAGTACTTACAGGGATGGAATACCCACAACTTCTCTGTGCAGCCTGTTCCAGTGCCTCACCACCCACACAGTAAATAATTTCTTCCTAATATCTATCTAAACCTACCCTCTTTGAGTTTCAAGCCTTTAACCCTTTATCTTAGCACTATATGCCTGTGTAAAAATCCCTCTTTCCTTTTTTATAGGCCTTATTCAGGTACCAGAAGGCTGCTCCAAAACATCCCCAGCACCTTCTCTTCTCCAGGCTGAGCAGCCCCAGCACTCTCAGCCTGTCCTCACAGGAGAGGTGTTCCAGCCCTCAGTTTATCTTCGTGGCCCTCCTCTGGACCTGCTCTAACCAGGGTTCCCAATCTGCTGCCACTGTCACTTCTGCTGAGCAACTTCTGCCAGCTTTTTCACTCTTGCAGGAGCACGTCCCCTAAAACTGCAAAGTATCCTCACAATCGTACTGTTGACTCCAAGCAGCACAATAACAAAAATGTGCTTGTGCAATTAGAAACCAGATTTGCTTACAGTTTATTCCTGGCTGCTACGTGAAGGTGAACTAAAATTACTTATAATTAGGAACCCCGGCATCTTGATTGTAAGATTTATCGAGATTTAAATATTGGTAATATAGTCCTCGTTTATCAGCTTTTATCTGCTCAGATTCCAAACACCACATAAACATTTATTTGCTTTTAAATATGTTCTCACAGCAGCAAGTTTGTGAAAGTGGATCATGGGCTTCAGGCCATGGATCATGGGCTTCAGTATTTTCCTAATGCTGCCTTAGAAACAATTTCTTCTTTCCTGCCTTTGGATTATAAATCATGCTACATCTTTTCCATCATCATTACTTCTTTGATTTTTCTAAAATTAAAGTGAAACAGTTGTTTCTCCAAGACATTGTGTCATTATGTTCTGTAAAGTGTATAGAGCAGATGTTTTCCTCTATCTGTGTGACCTTATCCTTGCATTTGACTTCTGCTTGTTGACATAGATTTTAATTGTAGATCCTTCTCCCAGCAAACAGCGATAAATCTTCAAAGGAACATAACTACAGCCTAAATTACAACACATGGATGTGTGTTTAATACCTCAGGTTACCCACTAGCTCAGGGTAGTAGGTGATTCAGGAGAGGAAGTCGCTAACAGAGCAGCAAGGTTATTTTGAGCAAGTTTCCTTACGTGTGCTGTTCCTTTGGTTTGGAAGACAAAACATTATGCAGTAATTTAGGCTTGATTTCATAAATAACAGCCTTGGCTTCCAGTCTGATTCAGTCTTCCTCTGCTTCACATTTTCCGGGCATTTCCTGCCAAGCTACATTTTTTCTTCCTTAGCAGATTGCTCTCTGCTATCTCCTGGTTTCTCTTACACCAAGTCCCTTTTGGCACCTTATCACATCTTTTGAGCTGTACACATCTGTGAGCTGTGGAGGAGCTGAATGGAAACTGTAGTTCAAGGAACTGGTAATTTGGCAGGACCTTGCTCATGCCATAAATCAAACTGACAATAAATCACTAACTATTATTTGGTATGGCTAGAACTGAAATGAATATTGTATTTGGAAGAGTCCTTTTTTACTTCTATCCTGAGAAGCCACATGTTTCTATTTTTCTGTCCAAAAATGAGGACGAGCAATATTATTCCTGGGTATAGGAAATGAAAACAACTTTTCATCAGTGTTATAAATATTATTTGCTTAAGCTAATGTTTTCATAATGCTTTTTTGCTGTCTCACAACCTACTAGCTACCTAGAAGGGTATTTCAGTTAGTTCATTCTAACATATTAATCCTTCAAAAAGAGAAAAATTGAAAGAAGGGGAGTGATTATCTTTCTCATTAACAACGTAACACTGGCATCTAGCTTTTTGGGTTTTTTGTAAGACTTACTACAAAGCTACCTGTGGTTTGATGATAATATTTAAAAATTGTGTTTATGGATGTATTACTTCTGTGTACCTCTAATAATGAGATGCAGTAAAGCCCACATGCAGAGTTTGTTAACTCATAAAGCAAATAAAAAAATAAAACTAGACCAAACAAATTGGACCAAGCTTCTACATCTTGAAGGTGAAGCAGGAATGACTCAATGCTTCCTGGATTAAAAAGCCCTGACGGGTAAGCAAATGGAGTGCGTCCATCTGAGAGAGCTAGGAAAGGAGGAAAAAAATCCAAGGTTCCTATTCAGAGTCTGTTTTCAAGCCTGCTGGCTTCCTGATGCTGTGGGTTAGATCTGGGAGTCTGAGCCAACTGGGGTTGAAACTTGACCCTGGAAAATGAAAAGAAAAAACGCTGTTGAGCTGCAAATCCAGGTTTGCTGTGCTACTGAGATGTCTCTCTGTTATCAGTCTTGGACCTCAGGGAAGCTGTGTATCCAGAGAATATATTTTCTGGGTTGGCAGCAGCAGCCTGGGCATCCAGGTCAGGAAATGAAGTAATTTCCCATATTAAAGCTTTCTGAGAAGCCTGGTAGCTTGCAGTGGCCCATCCTAAGGGATTGCTCAGAATCACCACATTTCACCAATCAAAGAGCACAGTAGATCAGCACTGACTTCTGGCTTGGCACCGGCTGATAATGACAAACAGAAAGAGGGTTGTACAGCAAGACTCGGTTCCAAGGTTGGGAAATATTCAAAACCACATTTGGATTGTCAGGGGCAAGGTGTAGAAATGTGTTGTCTTCATGACTGGTTGTGTGAATGTTATTTTTGGTAACAGGTATCATCATTTATGGCATTGTGGAACATTAAGCGTGCAGATGCTGCCAAGTGATAAAGTGGCAGTGTTATCAGTTTGTGTTAGGTCAGCACTGAAGAAGTCAAGATCTTAACAGCACTGGTGCAATGTGTTCAAGTGCTCATTTGTCCCACAAACTCTGCCAAGACACCCATCTCTCACATGCCTGTGAGAAATGATGATTTAAGTTGCACAGGTGTTTGGGATATGGAGAAGTGAGTATTCAGGTGCTGCAAATTGAACCTTGCTCCTTGTACTCAGGAGGCAGTTTGAATCTAGAGACAAAAACTGTATTAAAAAGAGACAGGAGAATTATTAGACTTTGCAAAGAAAGACTTACAGGCTGTCTGAAATTAGGTTTTTGGCACCAGTTTAATTTCAAAGGTCGTCTTTAGTTCTATTGCAGAAACATACTTGGTAAAGTCAATTCCGTATTTCCAGCCAAGCTCAGTGAAGTCACTGGAGAATTTCCTTAGATTTCTCTTCACTCTGTGAAAAATAAATGAGTTCTATTTGCAAAGATTGCAAATACCTCAAACTCCCTGCTGTAGAATATTAAAAAATAACTATTTTTACACGGAAAGCTCTCAGGTAAATTGGGCTTTTGCGAGAAAAATCTTTAAGATTTGTACTTTTATTACTGGTTTTGCATTATCCAAATCTGGCCTCATTAGTTCCAGTTGCGTAGAAATGGCAAAATGCTTGAGAGCATTGAGTCTGAGCCGTCATTTCATTGAGGTGTTTCACTGGGCTAAGATTGTGTGTGATGCTCCCCAGCCTACAGCAAAGCCCTGGGGTTTACTGGTGTGACATGGACTTCTCCCAGTTAACCAGTCTGCCTGTGGCAGCTGTTTTCACCAGCTGTGCCAGACCACGTGCAAGATTAGCTGTGGTGTCACCCTTGTTTTAGCGAGGGGAAGGTTTAATTGAAGTTTCTTCTATGCACCCCTGTATTATGAGACATGAGTCAAACTTCAGGTGTTCTCTAGTTTTTCAGACAAAGGTATTTTCTGTTTCCACTAGTCATATTTATTTCTGCCTTTCTAAGCCCCAAAGTCCGCAAAGTTGGCCCAGCTTCTTTATGCAAATGTAATAAAAACTTTCAAAAAATATCCCCTGAAACACAAATCACTAGGTCGTATTAGAATGGATTCTGGTACTCTAACACAATTCTCACTTAAATGTAGAAACTGGGACAAACATTTACTCTGTAATAAGTTTTCTTTTTTAGAAAAGGGAATCATATGGGTTCTTTGAAAAATATCTGAATACAGAGTTAACCAAGAGCTCAGAATGGTTTTAGGAGAAGAAACATCCACTGATTTTGGAAAGTAAAATATATTTATAGCTGTCTAAAATAGACAATGAAATATTTTGGTGTCCTTGGAAAATATGTAGCACACACTTGGGGTTTTTTGGAATGAGAGAATAAAATATTCACTTTTAGCTAAATCGAGAAAAGTCAAGCCCTTAATCCTTGTTTCCTGTTGGCAGTTCTTTGTCATGCTCTGTTATGAACGAATGCAAAATGGTGAGTCAGATTTTGTAAATGAGGGGTGAGAAAAATGGGAATTGTATTTTTAGAAAAAGAGAAAACTGAGACATAGTGACCATTTGAAAAAAAACTACTTTCAAGACTACTGTCTGTAGAAAAAACAAAGGGAGCACAGATTCTATATGTCAGGCCTACAAAACTGAAAGTCCGAGAGGAAGTTTTCTTATCCTGATGTAGACCAGCCTGGAAAAAATGCTTCTTGCCTCCAGAGACTGTTAAAAATTGTTCTCTCTCATCAACATGCTTAGTTTAACTGCAGCCTGGAACAGTTGTTAAAAATAATTTCATCTGGATTAGATTGTGATCTGGGATGTTTAGCTGTCCATACTCATTGGAAAAAAAAAAGTCTTATTTAGTTTCGTAATTTGAAAATGATTGGTACAGTTAAAAGTTGTTTAAGACCACAAAGCTAGCAAAAAAGTATGGATGTAAATGAAATTCCTAAAATATACTTAAATAATTGACATGAGTACAATAAATATATGGGATAAAATCACTTTTCTGTCTATCAGGCTGTATTTTACAGTTATTGATTTTTGTTTATTAGATAGATTTTACTGCTGTTTAGCGAACTGAGGCCTTTAGTCCCTGTTGCCACATCTTTCAGAATTTTAGAATTAGTGTATCTCACCTTCCAGTATCTTGTTTTCATTGATAGATTGGGAGAGGAATACAAATTGTCTTTGCCCTTTTTTTCTGGATGCCATATGATGTAGCTATAGCACCGGTCTAAACTAAATAACTGAAACAAAGACAACTGTTGGAAAGGAAAGCTGTTGTTGAAAAACACTCTATCACCTTAATATGCTTTGGTTTCAGGTTCTAAGCTTGGCTCTTCACCATTTTGATGCCTTCTGAAATTTTGACTGCAGATTTGGATATTTTCAATATAATTTTTCTCCAAGTAGTGCAATCTGTCACAGACAGCTCACATATAATATCAAAACTCATTTGCATTAAATCTGTGTTAAAGGCAAAAGCAAGGCTTCGTTTTGTTTGGGTTTTTTAATTGAAAGCATGTTTTAATTTATTTTGCCTAGATATTAACAGTATAGAGAGCTCAAAAACTGTGGTGAGTGCTGGAGAGAGCTGTGGAATGCTCCAGACTGATTTGAGTCCAGCTCCAGCTCCACCCAAACTCCCGTGCTGGGCTCATCACGTCCCAAGAAAGTATTGGACAACTTGATCAACAACTGTTACCTCTTGGCACCTTCCATGCTGTCCCCTACAAGAGCAACATACAAAGTGCAAGGTGTTGTTCTGGACTCTTTCTGTTCTTCATATTTATATTAAAATCTGCACAGATACATCCGTATTCTTTGACATGCCTTAAGCTGGAAAAGCCACTGATTTACATGGCTACATTCTGCTTTAGACTCTTGGCTTTGAGCTGCCTTTTTAAGCCACTGACAAGTGATATAAAATCATGAGCACCTTTAAATAGCTACATAACGCCTCTAGACCTGTGTACGATCTGATTTGCACTGGCTATTAAACCGACATTATTCACTACTTTTTTCCTCATATTCCTGCTTTTCAGAAATCCATGCAGTACACAAATCAAATTCATAAGATTAAATTTAACTTTTGAATGTGTGCACACTCTCACACCTCTTGTTTTAACTTCTTGACCCTAAGAAGACCTTGTATACTATTTCACAGTGAGCTGAAACAATCCTTAAAAGGGTTGGGTAGTGGGAATCTTGCAAGACAAAGTGGAGACAATCACTGCAGGGAAGGTATGAATTGCTGCTACTGTGTAAGCCTTTGCTTCCAGTTATCTGGTTTGTGTTTATTTATGATGCATGAATTATACAACACGGGCAGGCTCTTTCAATTACTTAATAAAATACAAATATGTAAATACAGGTACCATCCCCAACACACTGCTTTCAATTCTTATCTACTGCAGCACATTTCCTGGATTTTACTCCTTCCAGCTCTGCAGGTAGTAAGTGTTGATTTGATAAAGAAAACAGGAAATAATTCTTCATTTCAATAATTCATGGAAAATGAACAGAAACTATGATATCTGTGACACATGACAGCACAAATCTCAAACTGGGGTATTAGTATTCAGTGCTGGGACTGTAGCCCTGGAACATACGCTTAAAACATTTCTAAGCCCCTTCGGAATACCATTACAATGGAAATTCAGCAATCTGTTGAAATAAGTCAACACAGAAAATGATGATATAATTGGAGCTCTTTAAATGCCAGTTATGTCCTTTGGTTGATCCCCTGAAAAAATGTTATTAGTATTTAATGTAAAATTTCTGCAGTAAAAAAGGTGAATTTATGGGGTGAAAGGACAATCTTCCATTTCATGGAATATAACTGGCAGATGGAAACATGAAATAAAATGCCTCCTGCCAGGTTTTACTATACCTGCTCATAAACTTTTCTGCCTTGAGACACTAGAAAGAGTTTCTTTGGGAAAATTAGCATTAACTGAAGGATCTGCTCTTCCTCCATCTTCACAACCGTGCAGCTTTTTTTATAATTTTTAATATATTATCCAGCACTTCAGTGAAATGGGTGGTTGAGTGGAATTGTGTGGCTCTCATTGCTAACACGAACACGTGCCAAAGCATGACAGAGGCTGTTGTGGAGTTTAGGTCCCTTAAAGGATAATATTTTAAATGGGATTTAAGAGTGCAAAAGATTTACTGCTGTCTGGGTGGAGCCTGTATACCCCAGCTTGCTTTACTGACTTTTTCCCCAGAATTTTAAATCTATATTGTTTTGGTTTAACTGCAGCCAGCAACGAAACCCCTCATAACCACTTGCTCAGCTCCCTACCCACCCCCCAGTGGGATGTGGAGGAGAATCAGAAAATGGCCAAAACCATGGATTGAGACAAGGACAGCTTAATAATTGAAATAAAGGTGGTAATGATAATGATAATGATAA
The DNA here is from genome assembly GCA_013397845.1 of Melanocharis versteri. NCBI lineage: Eukaryota > Metazoa > Chordata > Aves > Passeriformes > Melanocharitidae > Melanocharis > Melanocharis versteri. Next base: position 367,462 of record VZTG01010316.1, read on the forward strand.
TGATAATGATAACGATAATAATAATAATAATAATTTCTTGGTTTAGGATAAGCACTATTTAGCAACAACTTAAACCACCAGCGTGATATCAACATCATTCTCATGCTAAATCCAAAAACACAGCACCATACCAACTACTAGGAAGAAACCCAACTCTATCACAGCTGAAGCCAGGATGTATGCCCCATCACCAAGCTGAGACCTCTTCATCTGGCTCCTAGTTGTGGAGCTTCAAAAGGGTAGACACAAGTTCCTACATAAAAGTGTGACTGTGCTACAAAAAGACATTCTCTAAACATAGCAGATTTCAGAGCCGCGTCATTTACAGCAATTTCCTTATAATATCATGCTTTTAATATCAAGATTTTAATATCATGCTTTTATCTTGGATTTTACACTACTGCCTTTTATCTCAGCACCCCAGTCCATGAATTTGTCTTATTGGCAGGTAATCTAGTTTTGTGAGCAAGTGCAGCTGCAGATGAATAGATACAGGTTTTTTCCTCCAAACAGGAAACCTTTTTCTTCTCCTCCTCCACTCCATTATACCCCTCTCCAAGGATGACAGCAGGTTGCACTCAGTCCTGGATAGCTTTTCTCTGCGGAAAAATATTTTACAGTTTGAAAGTCTATTGTTTCAGATCTTGGAGAGAAGGAAAAAGAAGGCTTAAACCACCACACTTTACCTCCTGGAAGCACCTGCAGAGCTGAGGTGTTGGTCTCCAATATTGTACTGCTCCGAGGCCGTTTGTAAGTGGCTGGTTGCTTCAAGAGGACTGTGAGATTTCCTTTGTGCCAGGCACAGTGACGTGGCTGGTTCTCACCCCATCAAGCACTGCTGTACCCGTGTGAATGCTACTTTGAGTTCAGTTACCTGTGAGCTTGAGCAAATGGTCACGTCCCATAGGACCAGACTGTTGCCATTGCTGTGACACCCAGAGGCTCCTGTGCTGTTCCTCCTCATCAGCAAAGGTTTGTAAGAAAGGATCCCGATATGATTTCAATGGATTTGACAGTATTTCACAGGGGCTGTTAGAATATTTAAGTGTAGATGGGTTTCAGTGATAAATACAGACTTGCAGAAAACATAGTGGGAATTTTTTGGTAAGTTTTAGCACTATTCCTTTGCTTTTTTCTGAGTGGCACTGTTAAAATGTTGGTCAGGGGTTCAGTCTGAGTGTGCACTTTGAAAAACCAGTGTTCTGTAGGTATTTTGGCTGCATATCACCTGATACATTACATGAAAGTTAGTGGAAGTTGTTTGGCTTTCATTGCTGTAATATTGGAATGGCTAATGCAACCTAAATATTTCTTATCATCTCATTAAAACTCAACATTCCAGAGTCTCCTTACATATTTTTTTGGTAATTCAGGAGTAAAGGATGTATCATCTAATAGAATTTCTAATTTGCTGTGCTTTTGTATTAAGATATGAAATAAAGGTACAACACCATTAGTAGATGCATTTTTTTAGACACTGAAAATTCTATGAAAAACAACGAGGGTTTTAAAATCCAGCAAAGCCTCATTATGAATTTTTCACAAGACAGTATCAGATGTTGTGAGGTCTGCTTTACAACACTGCCCAAAACACCTTACAGCCATCAGGGAACAGCTGCTGACTGGCCAAAGTCCCTGTGCATTCCAACTGCCCACACCAAGCCCTCTGCACTCACTCTCTGCAAATCACTTTGCCTTTTCCACCCCAGGGTTTTTAAGGCAGATGTAGAGCAGAGAGGGTCAAGAAGAAGAAGCCCTCTAGACTGAATGCTGGTGGGAATTTGCAGACCAAGAGGGACCTCAGAAACTCCAGGCAGAAATCCTCCTGAGAGAAGTGCCCACTTAACTGCCTAGCGTAGTGAGCGGACACGACAAGCAGAAGATTCAAGCCCAGGTTCCAGTTCATGCAGCAACTTAGCAAAAGTGTCTCTGTTGAATATGTAAGAGGGTTTAAGACCTTCAGACTCCTTGGCCATACTTGATTGTCAAATTTTGCATATTTATAATAACTAGGAATCAGTGCATGTCTTGAATACTTTACACTGTATGCAGTTACACTTATTTTTAAAGCATGGTGTGAGGAAGGAATGTTTCAGCACAAGTGTTGCACTTTAGTTAATAATTGACATGTTTAACATGCATTTTCTATGGCAACTGAGAGCATTCAGTTTTATATATACATATATATATATATTGACCTTGATGTCAAAGATTGCCACCTCCCCATGTGCAATTACTTTTTGCTTTCCCATATCTATGAAGTCCTGCTTTTATTGTGTTTAGTGAATGTTTGAGAAGCTGGACTGTAACCAGACAACCAAAGGGACAACAAACCACAGCATTTGGGCAGAAGAAGGCGGCCACAGATAAGGGCAATAGCAAGAACTTGTAAGTTTAGGTTGGCCCTTGCTATCTCAGGGAGTGAGATCAGACAGCTGACACAAAGATATGTCTTGAGATGGGTCAGTTTTGTGCAGGGGTTCCTTAGAACAATAAGGAAGTTGGCATGAGAAATCAGAAGCTACAAATTATTAAATTTATTATTAAAATAAAATAATTACCATGGGGAAACCTGGCAAGTGTTTCTGTTATAGTCAGGCATGACCCTTGCAGTAAGTTTGCCTCCATTCCTTCCAAAAAATAATCATTCAGTGAGTTAGGTAATTTCCTTTTTTTTCTTTCTTTTTCTTTTTTTCAGTTTTTTTTTTTGTTGTTGTTGTTGTTGTTGTTGTTGTTGTTGTTGTTGTTGCTGTTGTTGTTGTGGGTTTGGTTTGGTTTTTGGTTTTGTTTTTGTTTATTTTAATTTTGCATGCTACTGTTTTACGTTGATAAACACAGATAGCATCACTGACTCTATATTAAGTATGATGCACAAATGACATCCACATCCACTCCTGGACTGCTTTCTGGGATGAGACCAAAGTGTTGTTAACCTCCTGCACTCACTGTAGGGCTTCTAAAATGAATATGGTTGTGCATATATCTGTACATATAGAAATGCACACTTGCACCACACACACACACATGCAGATGCATTTTTATGACACTTTTATCCTCCAGCTAAAGTGTAATCTTTTCTTTTGCTCAGGTTAATTTGATACATTCTCTACATGTAAGTCCTGCTTGACTCAGTTTAAAACTCCTGTAAGCTGTTTATAGTCTCATGGGAAAAAGAGAAGCTAAAGCAAATGTACTGTGAACCTGAGAGACACTCAGCACTTGCCTGAATTCTAGTTTTTAAGAAATGGAAATGCAAGCATGTAAAGCATCTGTGCCATGTCCATCCCTCCCATAACCATGAACATCTTCCAAACCAGAGCTGTACAGGAGCATCTCAGCAACTGCTCCCTTGCCCTCCTCCCCACTCAGCCAGGTATTTCCCTCTGAAAATGTTTTCCTCCCTTCTGTCCTCCAACTCCTATTTCTTCTTAATCTTTTGAGCTCCCTTAAGCAGAGTGACATGATTTGTTGTTAAAGCGTTGCCCTTGTCAGGATGGTCACTGGGGACCTTCAGGCGTTTGTCGTAAGAGAGGAAGAGCAGCGGCCCTGGGGCAAGTGGTGACCTGCCTTCTCTTGTTTCTGCTTGGTTCCTGCTGGGAAAAGCAGTGGGATGAAGTGGTTTTACAGAGAAAACTCAGAGGATTCTACTTACACTCAGGCTTTTGTCAGACTCTCTCTCTGGTATATAACTTCTGACCAAAATCAGAATTAAAGGATATACTCATGTGCCGTTCAGAGAGTCAGGCTTTAAGATGCCAGGCACAGCTCATACTTTTCCATTTTTCTGTCTAAGTGGAGATGGAACAGTGATATAACCCACATGCCATCATCCTGGGATGGGCTGTACTCTGTCTAGAAAGGAGTTTGTGCCTGACACGAGCCTGTCTATTTCTTCCAGTCTATGAGCTGTTATCACCATCTTCAATGCAAGCAAGGCAAATCTGATTGAAATTTGAGAGAAAAAAAGAAAAAAAAAGAGAATTAAATAGCAGCAAAAGTAAAATAACTGTAGAACACCAGTCAGTTTACTTCAATTAGCAAGGGAAAAGAAAATTCTGTTCTGGTGTGCTATGCCTTTTGCAACGGAAATGATGATCTTGAGGGAAGCTGAGTTCTTAAGCAAATTGATGCCCCTCAATAATACCTAAGAAATACCGTTCAAATGGATATATTGTGAGAAGTAGCACTCCTAAATCAGCTGGTGTCCTGCATACATTTACACAGATGAGAGGTGTCTATCTCACCATTAGTGTTTAATCTGGGGAAGATTTCCATTCCTAACTGCCAGGTGATTGACGCTTCACATTTGTTCTTGAAATACATCTGGAAAAGACACAGATTAAGAGCTAAAACTATAACCATACAAATAGAGGATATATGAGGTAATGAATTTGGATTTTTTTTTCCTTTTTTCAAAGAATTAGTAACCTGAAAAGATAAGTTTCTACTTGTTCTTCTGAAACAACATAATGAATGACTTTTTGTTCCAGATTCATATGAAGGACTTAACATTCAAAATACGTTGATTGGTTTTTTTGCTTTGTATGTCTGCACTGCTATATACAGGGGGCTTTGTGGCTCTGATTTGCTCAGGTACTAATTTGGTGCTGAATGAATTCTCATTCTGAACAGAGAGTACAATGCAAAGTAAAGTAGATTTCTGAAGGCATTTTGTGCACAGAATATGATTAAGAAGCAATCAAGCACCGGAAACCCACTCAGTCCCCTACCTCGTTACTGGGTAGCTGGGTCATGCTGTAAGAGATGGATCTAAAGCAATTCATTATTTTACAGAAAGATAAGCTTGAAGCTGTGTGGGCACATGGATAGTTCCCCCTCCCCAACAGCTTCCTGAAGTTTATTAAATCCACACAGTAGAAAATGATGAAAAGAACTGAATTTCTTTCTTTCATTTGAAGAGAGCTTTGCATTTTAATACTTCTGCTGTTAATCAGTTTCCTTCAATTTTTCTCATAGCATCTTTTGGAAACTCACATATTTTGACATTTCATTTACTTTTCCAGATATGCAATTTACATTCTTGTAACATGTGGTGGACAGCAATTCTTGAGTCTAAAGAGTGACAGTAGAGGATTAGATAGCCCAGTTGCTCCTCAGTTTTTGGATTTTTTTTTCGATTAACTTTGAATAGGTTGGATCAGAACTTTCAAATTCTAATGTTGCAAAACTTCTTGTATACCCTGCATTCTTCATTAAAATAATTAATAGGCCTGGAGTCATTCTGAAACTGCTGTGTTAGGATTATGGTTATCAATAACTTGCACTGTGCTACAAAAGGGAAACTCATGATAAGTGTGAAGGAAACTTGTTGCCTGGGGTAAATTTCCAGAGGATAAACAGAAGTTGACACGTACCTTCCATTCCAGTGATGCCTTTTCTTTATAAAGGCAAGTTGAAATAGGCCATTACCTTTATTAGAAAGCCCCTTCCCAGAAAGGGTGTTATTCCCCTGTGTAACAAGGTGCCATACATCAGATAGAAAAGATTGTTTCTTCTCTAGATTGCCAGTCTTCTGCTGCCCTCTCAGATCCTCTGTTTCGTATAGGCTGGCACAAGGAATGGTATTGGCTAGATGATTTCAGATAGATCACTGAACACTTGGCATTTTACTTGGATAATTCAATCAGCTATGAATAAAACTCCATTTCCATTGCAAAGCTCTGACGTCCCTGTCTGCTCCTCAAGCTTTGCAGTGGAAAGTGAATTTTGTTCATAGATGGAGGAACAGTCACGGGTAGCAGATGCAAAACTCAGAAGAGTATGATGATACCTATTAGAGCAGGCCACTGCTTTTAATGGGAATGTCAAGGTCCTTGTAAGGACAGGCATTCCAATTTATCCTCTGTCCAGTCTTCATCACTGCTGTCTGATTCCTCAATACTGTAGGAAAATAAGGTGCTACAGAAAAATCCAGGGCGTGCATTCCTCTGAAGTGAAATAATGGAAATGGCAAAATCATGGGGCAACTAATTTTGATTTACTAATACGCACTGAATACTGTGCTGGGGAAAAGTATCAGGAGGTCTCTGCCTCCTTTTTCTGAGTCTGTGGACAAAACCATATTAACCTGAAAAGCTCTTTCTCTAAAAAAAAAAAATATTTATTGCTGATGCTTTCATATATCAAAATAGCTGCAATGGAGCTATTTCCACACAGAACAAAAGTGCTATTTGGAGGTGTTTGTTTTCATTGCCTTTCAAGGATTCGTTCTGTGCAATGCGTGAAAAATAGACTCCTGTGTTTACAGTCATACAGATCACATCAGCCTCTGTGTGCTGCCTATTCCCACAGGCATTGTTTTATCTCCTATCCTCCTCTCCAGTGGGTGTGGAGTGCAGACTCCAAGAGGTGCATGGGGCGCTGCAGAGATGAGCAGCTCTGGCTGTACAGTCCCCATGACGCTGCAGAGCGCTGGCACTGCAGATCCTGGTTTTATGTAAAAGAGGATGGATGCGCTGGAGGAAAGGATACGATGCGCTGACCGGGGTGGCAGGAGGTCAGACTCACTGGGTAGGATAACAAGAGGCTTTTGGGGGCTGAACCGATTTCTAAATATGAGCCGAAGAGCTCACACGTGTCCTCCCTTTCTCAAATGCTGGCACACATTGCTTTAATGGCTGTTGCTAGGGCTTTAGCTTTCTGAAAGGCAGTTAGAAGAAACAGCTTAGCCAAAATGTGACTGACAGCCAGAGCTGGGGAGAACAAAATGTCCCCATGAAAGGAATATGGTCCAGCACTTTACACTCATGATAAATTTAGGAATTGCTGGCAAAATTACCCTGTTGACAAAGAAATTGGTAGATGGTAAATACCAATAAGCTCTGCTTTTATCCCCTTACCCATACCTCACCTCTTACAAGGTCAAGAGACGTTGATTGACTTAGTTTGGGGTTATTTTGGTTGTTGTTCTCTGTTGTCCTTTTATTCAAGCCTTAGCAGAACAGACAGTCTTCAAATCCTTCTCTGCTTGGACTCCACTTCGTCCTTCTGTGCCATCAATGGACACTGTGCCCCAGAGCTGTGCTGTGGAAAACACCCATGGAGGCTTGGGGTGAGGGCAGAGCAGGGGCATAGCTCAGAATCGTGCTGGTGAATCTTCTCCTTACTAATCTTAGCCTCCTTTAGGGAACTTATCCTTTTCCAGATAGCACAAAGTTTTTGATTGTACATCTTGCCTTCCTAAAAGAAGAAACTTACATGCATGAATTTGCAATTAAAAGCAAAGCCTGCTTGCCATTCCTTTGGAGGGCTTTGTTGGAACCATGTCTTTTGCTGTCCATTGTGCAGGACCAGGAACAGTCACGCCGAAATCCCAAGTGGAGCTCGTCTGAAGGCTGAGAATCCACCTCCTTTTCCCACCTGAATAGTTGCCATCAAAACTGACTCAGAAATCTATTCTACTTTTTTTTCCCTCAGTACTTTTAATGTTAATTACTTAATCATTGAAGAGACTTCTTTTTGTTCTCTTCTCTAACATAGTTATTATTTAGAAATCCAGGAATTAATTGTCATAAGAACAGACTTTCTGCTCTGTAAGGGAAAGTAGAAGTTCCATTTGTCACCCTGACTGTGAGATTTCCTTGCTTTCCAGTGCTGCAGCTGTCACAATACTCACGTCTGTTTTCTTGGAATGACATGCACTTGGAACCCAGTACAACTGTGGTTGTCATTTCTCTACCCATGCAGAGACACCTGGGGTACAAGTTTCCCTTCAAGCATTTAATCCTCAAGATAATACACAACCACTGTACAAACGCCTCATTTTCTGTAGCTAATACTCTTCCCTCAGCTGTGCAAGAACAGTTTCACCTTTTCTCAGCATTATAAATGTGGCAGCTAGGCAAAGGCAGTAGCTGGAAACAAGAGCAGAGGGTAAAGCCCCATGCTGTTGTCATTATCCTGACCTCTCACAGCAAAGGTGCAGAAATTTCCAACTGAAATAAATACAGAGACGATTCCATACTGTAAAGAGTGCTTTTTAACAGCAGTGAATTCAGTTTTCATGGTCTTTTTTGTTTCCCAGGTACAGAATACATTCTTGATTAATTGCTCTACTTTACCGCAAAACTCTGACCTCAGTGGCAACAGCAGTTTCACACTTTCTGGAGGTGAGCTCTGCCCATGCTGAGCAACAGCACAACAGCTAGGAAACACCTCTTGGGTGATGCTAGCTTTTTTTTTTCTTTTTTTTTTTTTTTGTTTTGTTCTAAAACACTTCTGTACCCCTTTCCCCAGTAAAATCAACATTATTAAGATGCTCTCCTGGGCCACGGCACTGCTCAGCACAGGCAGGGGCAGGAAGGGGAAGGGGAAAGTCTTGGGGGAGGCTTGGAGTTCTGTCTCCCGGACTGTCTGGGTAGGGAGGCCGAAGGAAAACCATCACTGTGGACAAGAACAAGCACAGGTTGTACCCTGGGGTCCTCCTGGACCCTTTCCATTCTGAATGCATCCCAGTGATTATGCGAGGTGTGCTCCTTGCACAGATAGATGGGATTGCCTCACCTGCAAGTTTCCTCGGTTTGACACTTCAAAATAACCTTTCAAGCACGAGTTTTTCATTCTTCTCTATTTTTTTTTCTGAGTAGTTTTGTCTGTAAAAATATTGACTTAGCAAATCAAGAAGTAACACCTAGATTTCTCCATAAAAATAAATCTTTAATATTGAACTTGGGATTGAGGACTCAAAACTCTGTTAATGCACAATTTTATTGCCTTTATTGATGATCAAACATTACCACACATCATGCTTTTAAAGGGGAGTTTGAGGAGCTAGCTCCCTCTGGGAGACGAATTTTAATTCATGGTTATTTATTCTTTCCTTTCTTTTTATACAGACTGTTTGTTGTTGGGTTGGGGGTGATTTTTCTCTAAAGGAATGAATGGTTATACTCTGTTGCAGCCATACCTGCCTAAGAGTTACTTGCTCATAAATCTGCAGTCCAACACCGATTCGTTATTTCAAGGCCTGAGAGGAACAAAGTTGGTTCAATGAATTTTGTCAATACATCCTATTCCAGAGCCCGACTAAAACCCATTCCTAAAACAAGCTGAAAAGCAGCACAGCCTTGATCATTGATTTACATTAGAGAATTTCCGTCAAATGCTTGCAGTGAGTCTGCTGTTCCCATTTGCACAGCTATTTAGGACTCTAGAAATCTCAGCCTAAAACTATAATGGAGGGGGGAGACTGTAGTTACATCATGAATTAGTTTCACTAGCGACTGCTCTTTGGGTTGTCCAAATAGTTCTCGCTGTATCGATGTTGGCTGGAGTTGAGGGATTTTTGGGTTTTTGTTAGTGATGATGTCTGCTCTGCAAGGCCTTTTGTCTTTAGCCATAAAAGGATAAAAAAGTGGAATTTCATCTTATTGAATGTATTTGAATACAGAATGGAGTATCTCTGTATCAGGCACCTATTTACTGCCCTTTCTCTTGCCTACAGTAACACTAAAATAGTGTTTGGGGGAAAAATCCATTACAGTCTCACTTCAGTGCTAATGAGCTTTTTATTTACTAACTGTTTATGACACATGGTATTAGGAATGTGGCTTATCCTATCAAGGTTCAGAAACATTTTATGGTACAGAAGCTCATGTTTCTAATCAAAGCAACTGCTATCTTGATTTTGAAGCAGCAAACACCTATAATGAATTGCTGATGAATGATTTGTGTGTAAAAATCATTAATTGAATTTTTTTAATCAATATGTTTGTGGAATTTGCTACTGGAAAAAAAAAAGAAAGAAAGGAGATCTGTATCAGTAATTCAATGAGTTACTAAAAAATTTCCAGTTAGGAACAAAATTAATGTAATTAAATGGAAACTCATTAAAAGTTCAGACTAGGAGTTTAGTTTTCTAATAGAATTATGTCCTAAAATAATAGGACATTCAGCCTCACAAAGAGCACAATTTTAAGCTGGCCTTTAAGACATGAGGATTTCAGCTGAAGTGTTAATGATGTATAAAACAGTGTGTGTTATTAAAATTATGACATCCAGTCCTACATACGTGTCCTACATATGTGTCAAGACTTTCAGCACTCTTACATTAATTATGTACTTGCTATTCAGCACCACTGAGTAGAGGGTGGTCCATTTGTACAAGTTTATTAAAAAAAAATCTGACTAACCAATTTCTGCTTCAGCTGTACAACTCTGAAGATGGAGAGTGTGCAGTTAGAGCAAGGAGAAATAGGACTGGAGCCAGTGCAGAAGAATTCAGCTGACTTACTTATAACAAGTACACCAACATTACCACAGATGTCATTCTCTATAATTTATAGAGCAGTTTGCAGTTCTGTTAGGTTGAATCAGTCATAACTGGAGAACAGACTGTAAAGTTACACGAGTGTACCACTCTTAACTTGTAGGATAGCAAAACAAAATGATTTAAATGTGTTAACAAGGCTAAATGTCCCTCAGATACTTAGAGGAAGAGATGGAGTGGCTGGATTTGAGCTGTCAGGGCTGACAGAATGAGAGTCAGGATTAATATTCAACATGAGGGTTTTGAAATCCATACTTTATTTAGCAAAGCAAGCAGGTTAGTTTTCAGTGGAATACCATCATAGCCTTCACCCAAAAGTTTGCTGCCTGTGTCAGTGTATTATTGCACGAACACAGGCAATATTGCTGATGACTGAGCTGCAGGCAGCCTGCAGCAGGAAAACTGGGTGATCCAGAAGAGTACTGATAAAGAGTTATGATGCCATTATCTGTCGTGAACACTACTCAGATGGAGCTTTACAATTTATGCAAAGGCAAAGTCAAGTGGTAGGCCTGAAGGAGACCTTGAAAACTTCCACAGAACAATATCTCGTGCATTTTATATGGGAATTTTCTTCATAATTTGGAGTTTGATGTGCTGATGAGCTGTCAGAAGGACTCTGCACAGAGATAGTTTTATTTCAAATATTCTTGCCAAGGGAACAAAAAAAGCAATCACCCCTGCATGTTTGATTTATAATTAACAGGAATAAAAATGTAATTGCAAATGTAGCTGCCACATCTAGGCATGGTATAAATATTTTATGCAGTGCTTCAAAGTTGCATATAATGTGCACTGTAAAATTTGAGTATCATAGTAAATGAAGTTATTAAACCTTTAAACAAGAAATTCTGGACTCTCACAATTATGGAAACACTGGTGTGTTGAACAATGATCCTGTAAATTACAGCACGTAACAAAAAATTCTTATCTCTCTGCAGAATGTGCAGGAATATAAATGTCTTGTAGAATTGGTAAAAATGAAAAGCTGAAGGTTGAAAGGACTTTGGATGAACTTTATGAATTCTGCTCTCAAATATATTCATAAATTATATTTATTGTTTTAAGGCGTAAGCAATTCTTTAAGAGGGGATGTCACACAGGTTATTTGGAGGTCAGGTTGCAGGTTTAGGAACTTCAAATATCCTGTTTGCAGATAGCTCTTCGGCACCTCATTTATGGAAACAGGGACCCATCCCAAAAATGCCATTATACCTGTTTATATTTCTGCCAGTGGCATATCTGAGCAGCACCAGATACTATCGGAGGACACCTCCGCTGTAAGAGCTTGGAAAGTTTCTGGGAAGCCAGGTCACTCCTTTGATGCTGGCAAGAAGCCCAAAACACCACACGGCAGCTACTGCAGCAAGCCACAGGGTTTCACTGTGCTCAGGGGAAGCGCTGGGCGTTGAGCAGCCTGATTTCCAGAAGCACGAGTGATGTGTGTCACTTCAGCCAGCACTGATGAAAGTGCCCTTCCTGCTGTGTAATCCGTGCATCTGGCAGATGGCATTTGTGATTAGTATTGATCAGTGGAGGGTGTGAAAGGTATCTACCTGAGACTGAAGCAGAACAGGGCAGTCAGACATCTGCCCACAAGCACCACAGAGAGGATATTTTCACATCTTTCCCATCCCAAATGTGATGATGTCTTGTATCACTGGCACCTAGAGACTCTGCCCAAAAAGCTGCGGGTAGAATATTTCTCCTCCCTTCCTTCTTCCTTCCCGGGACCAAACAGATGCTGCAAAACAGCATAATAACTTTTTATAGAAAAGATACTGCTACCAATAGTGACACGGAAGCTGGCATTTTTATAAAGCCTGAAGGCCACCCAATTATTATTACATGTAATGTCTAGATAATGTATTATTTTATGTAAAGTGTACATATAATATATTAATGTGTATAGTGTAGCAAATGGGGTTTTCTGATTAAGCTCTTGTTAATGATATTATAGGACACAAAAGAAAAAGATTTGACATCAAAACAGGCATGTCAAAAAAAAGTAGTCAAATGGGGGAAGATGTAGCAGAGGAGAAAATTAATCCCAGTATTAATATATATTTTTCTTAGCTTAGAACTAAATAATGATTATGAACTTTCTTCCCCTCTGCCATCCCAGGGTAGAATAATAAATTATTTATTTTCACAATGAGTACAGTTGCTTTCTAATCTGAAAAACCTCCTCTTCTGCAACAGAATTTCATGTAAATATAGATCAATTCTTACATCAATCCTTCTGCCCTTCATAGTTATTTCATGACTGCTCGGGCCAAGCTAGAAATGTCAGGGTGGGAAAGGGGGATTGTAAGTCAGAGTCTGCCTTGCAGGGTTTCTAAGTACTGATAAAGGCTCTATAGGATATTTGTGTTGCTGAACTGAACTGAGGCTTGTATCTTTTGCCTCTTTTGTGCAACAAACTTCAGAAGCGTTACCTTGTCCTTCATACACAGAAATATCATGATGTGATGTGATGTGACCCTCACAGCGGGAGAATTGGGGTGCACGAATGCCAAATGAGTGCAGGACAGTGTGCAGTGCTCTGCTCCAGAAGGGCCACGGTTAGGGGATCACACTCAGCCCTAGAGAGAAGGGAGGCATGCTGGAGGCAGAACTGCAGGTGACTGCTCTGAAGGCCATGAGAGAAGACTGCAGGTCAAGAGGAAATGGTATAATTTGTATAACAAAGAAATCAAGTCAAATTTGGGATGAATTTTTTATCCAGATTCAGATAATTTTCAGGCTTTTAATGTGAGGCTTAGTATTCTTTCTGATGGGGTTTGGAATACCAGAATATTATCCCTAAACACCAGAGCACTGTAAAGGACTCAATATTAATGTGGTTTAGTTAGTCACTCTTGTATTTGCTAGTAGAGGGGGAGCAAAGAGGAAGGTGATGGCCTTTTTTGTGTGCCATATCTGTCCCAAAAGTATGCGTGTCATATTGGCTGACAACACAATCAGACACTGAGCTATAGCTATTTATCTCCTGTGAACACTAAATTACATGTTTATTAGTTCAAAGATGTAAAAATGATCAGGCAATCGCAATAATAGAGCTCCTGAACTAAAGAAAGCTTTGAGTTCATTAGTCTGTGTGCATTCATGGAAAGCCTGTGATATTTTATCAGGAAAACATTTGCAGTAAAGAGAAAATTACCAGAGTAACCCATATTTCAAACGTTTCCAAAGAGAGTGGTTTCTGGTCTTTAAGTTGGAAATGGACAGATTTCTGGGAACTTGGCTGTAGCAACATGCAAGAAAGATGCAACTGATTCTTTAAATACTCTGTAAAGTGTTCATGTCCCACCCACTCTTGCTGCCACAGAGTGTAATCTGAGAAGTATCATACAAAATATGATGTTGAAAACAGATGTCTGGATTTAGACCTGACCTTGAATGAGTAAAGGAAAGGAAAAAGTCTGTTTAGCGCAGCAGATTGGAAAAGAAATCGTATTCCGGTTCCCTAGGAAAGTACAATCAGATAGAAGGTATCAATAAAAACATAAATAAACCTGTTTACAAGCAAACTGAGGCTTACTTTACAAATTGGATTCTTAAAAAGAGAGAAAAATCAACAAAACCACACCAATTCTCAGTGTGAGCAGAAGGCCCTGGTGGAATAGTCTTGGTTCAGTCAGTAACAGAGAACAGTAGAAGACAGTCTGCTTTCAGTAAGCTCAGTCCAGTCTTTTCCATTTCACTGGAAGGTGGAAAGCCTGTGAGTGACAATGTCTATCTCTACATCTGAATTAATCATCCTGGTTCCTTGAGCAGTCATCAGAGAGAAATGGGCAATGAGTGATACAGTGGACCTTCAATATTAATTTTGTTCCATTCTAGCTGCAATTCAAATTTGTGATGCATTTTTAAAAATATATTTGTAAAATAGAGATTTCTAACAGACAGAGAAGTTTTGTATTACACCTAAACATATATAGTGAGAATTCCTGCCTTTCTGGTGTCCCACTGGAAGGGAAGAACAAACAGGGTTGGGTTTTTCCTCTCTCTACTTATCCCACTTTAATTTTTGTTTCTGAAATGGATTACTGCAGAAATGCTGCTACCTGAAAGAAACGAAATCATTTATTTTTCCTCATATATGAAGAATGTGCTTCATAACAGAGGCTGTGTCAAAGTTAACAGGCAGCATATTCCACTAATTGCTGTTCGTAATTGTCATCTCAGGCTTGAGCAGTCCCACTACCCACAGAGTGGAAAGCATAAGAAATTAAATAATCTGAAACAGGAATTTTATGGACTGTTGATTTGCCTTGTTTCAATTTAATCTGTATGTAATCCCACAATAACATTATGTATTATCTCTCAGGCCCACTATCAATGCATCCATTCCCAGGGCTCTGGTTCCTTCAAAATCAAGAGGTGAGCCTCGGCAAACTGACAACAGAAACGAAAAAAAGGTTCTGCAAAAAGTTAATTCCACCCCACTGTCTCTGGGGAGTGGCATTGGTCTCAGCAGCACGTATTGCAGACAGGAAAACTGACAAAGGCTGCCCACAGAATTAAGCCCAGAGCCTCTGCTGCTGCATGACACCACAAATGGGTGAATGCCCGAAGTATCAAAGAGCTAGGATGCCCTTAGACTGTCAGAGCAGTTTAGTGAGATGCAACCAGTGAGATATTAAGAATCTACCCTAAAAAATGCCAGTCTGGTTGTACCTAAAATAACATTAATGTAACAATCTACACTGCTGGAAACTTGATGTCGTCGGCATTTGCAAATTGGTGGGTTTTTGAGCAATGACAGTCAATTTGTGGCTGCTTATAGGAAGCACACGAGCCCTGCAGGGATACCAGAAGAAAACCACTGTGCACATCTTGGTGTCTGCCCAGTGTCCTCCCCTGAGGTGGCACATGTATACAACAGAGTGAATGAGGCCTCAGGTGGGCATCTCATAAGCAGAGCTTTTCTAAATGAAAGCACCAATCTTACTAGCTGGTGCCAGAAGTTAGTACCTGAGTTTTTTATTACTACATTTTCACGGTTTTGCTGAGCATTGCAAATACCTCAGAAGAACTTACATACGCTTGGTCTAACCGTTGCAACACTGGAACTGACAAAAGGAAAGATCATTCAGGGGAACAAAGACTAGAAGGACTAAAACATGGGACCAGAAAAGTCAGGCTAGAGCTAGAAAATATGTCAGGCAAAAGATGGAATCTGCATGGCCTTGTACCATAAGCTGATGGACTTAGGTTCCCATGGGATCACGTCTGTGACAGTGTCTTCTCTTGATCTTCTCCTTTGCGGGGTGTTTTTCATTCTTACTCATTCATCCCTGCCCCTTCCTGCATAAGGATATAACACCTTCTAACCCTTTTGTGAGAGCTCAAAGGCTCCTCATACGGGTATTGTTTCTAAATATTGAATTCTGAACTAACGGCAGCCTGGAAAGATGCTTCCTGACATCAGTACTGATTGAAGGGTAGTTCTTGCAGGAACTTGCAGTGACTTGAGTTCACTCCACACATGCAAACTGTTTAATGGGAAAAGCCAAGTCAGAGCTTATTAAGCACTGTTTATATGGAGTTCAGGACAAATAGCAAAAGTCCCGCATCTCAGTACAAAAATATGTATCACTTACGTAGACTCACCCCAGTCTGACTTTGTAAATTGTTAATAAATAGTGCCAAGGCCTACCAAAATACTAAGCCGGCTTAATGATAAACTAAAAGCTTTCCATTTCCTTGCCTTGAAATAACAACTCCCATGTGTTTTATACAGTTATTACCTTCAGGGAATTTAGACTTTCATGAGTGCTCTGGCTATTTACTTTATTTGCTAATGGAGTTAGCTGGGCTGTAATGTGAGGAAAGTTGAAAGGGCAAAACTGGTTTGTGTTTAGAAGTGCCTAGCAATTTGCAAAGGAAACAGTAAAAGTAAATTAAAAAAAAAATCCAAAGTAGTCTGTTACTTCTAATAATGCAGGGAGATGCATTCCCTCTATTTTAGCTGCCAGCCTTAACACAGTCAGAGAGAATTTTTAGCTGAGCAACCCAGTCTGCTGAGTGTAACTGTTTAAATTCCCCCCAGAGGGAGGCAGGTATGCCTGCAAACCTGCAAAGTCACCTTGGACAGCTTGTTGTTTCCATTGTTTATTCAGATAATTTTCTGGTCCTGGGAAGACAGCCCCACAGACCCGGTGGTAGACCCCACTAGGGGCCCATCCCTGGAGGTACAGGCATGAGGGGGCTTGACCCTGTGTCCCAAGGGCTGCTGGGTGCCCAGGCACGGGTGCTCTGTGCTGCTGGAAATTAAAACACAGAAGCAGGCAAGAGGGCAAGACCCAGGAGGTCACTCAGAGTGTGCTTGGTGAAGACTTATGGGGTCGTTGTGGGCCTGGAGGACTGGGGAGAAGACCCTGGCTTTGGCTGGCTTGAACAATGCACCTTTCATATGAAATCTCCCTGGGATAAAATCTACAAGCAGCCCTGTGAGAAGGGAGCAAAGCCCTACATGACTGATTGTGGGAAGTGTTTCTCACAGCTGGTCTGCTATCCCAGGGGGATGCTTGTGTGAACTGGACTTTGATGCATCTATTAACATTTCCTTCCTTTCGTCTTGGCGGGATGACAGAGGCTCATTAGATTTTGGACAGAGGCAGGCTGACTCTTTCTGTGCTCAAAGCTAACTGGAGACCTCTCTCAGGCCCCTCCGTGGGCTGCCCCAGAGCCTTGGGAGTGTGTAACACACCACCGAGCCCCACAGCTCATAAACCTCGTCCCCAGGATTTACAGCTCTGGCCCAGCACTGTGCTGATGTCTTCATGCAACCTCCCTTTCTCCCCCTCTCCTCCATCTCCAGCGGCTGCCCTTGATATACAACATCAGCACACTCCTGCACACTATCCTGGTAGTATTTCACTTGTGTGTGAGAAAAGCAGCAATCTGCCTTATTTTGTTAGTGGATTTACCAGCACCCTTGATGCCATCCAAGGGCAGAGGCTGAGTCTTAGTGCAGAATTACGGATATTCATTATATTAAAAGCCCTGTTACAATCCCATCTGCTGTTTGTTTGCTGAAGCATTGTCAGATTTCAAACTGTAGGAAAGGAAAATAGAAACTACTGCACCAAATGAGGCTGTATTCATTATTGAATGGCTGAATTTCATTGTTGCAGGGGTTTTTTAAATGGCTTTAACAAAGATTTTTTAGATATTATTGTCAAATCAACTATTTAAACAGGCCCAAGATGCTAGATACCAAATGAAGCAAGCATCTAAATCCTCAGAAAATACACTGTTAAAATAGCTCTCTTTCTTTTGCTGTTCTGCTTCTGCTGCCAATGCTTGAAGGGTTCCATGCAGCAAGTTGTATAATTAAAATTAGTGTGTGAGTTAGAAAGAAAAACTCATCTGAGAGAGCTCATACAAGTACCAGTCCTGTTTCTGTGTTCTGCTAGACCTGAGCCTGCAGGGCAGCTCTGGGACATGTCCGTCCCTGTAGCCACCCAAACATTGTCAGGAAGATGTTGGCAGCAGGAAACAGGCCAGTCTGGCCAACATCACCATTTTCCAGCATGATTGAAATGCAAGAACTCAAAATAAGGGAAAGTGCTTTGTCTTTCCAGAAAAACAATACACAACTTTAAACAAAGTAAGTAAAAAATGCACTGTCATCCAACTCCTTTATTTATTTTAAGTCCTCCAGAGGCCACAGCAGTGACCTGAGTGGACAGGAGTTTATTTAATATTGGAGTGAGTCATTCTTTTCAATTGACTTCAGTGCAAGGGATTGGGGCTGCAGGAAAAGAAGTTGGTGTGGCCAGCCTGGAAGAACCTAGAAGTGAATGGGAGCATGGACTGTAAACCAAAACACGGTAATCTTGAAAATCTTTAAAAACCCCAATCAGAGGAAACTAGGAGAGCTGTCTGGACGTGAGCAGGAAACAGGCTGGGGTGCAGCTGAAGCAGCAGAGCTCTGTTCCCCAACTCTCCCATCTGCCAGAGACCTTCCCGTTTGGAGGACTGCGAACCCACCCAATGAGGAGGTTCAGTGCACGCTGCGGGCTCCAACAGAACATGATTGAATTTCCCTTTTACTGCTTCTCTGCTGTTGCTGTGCAGCGACCTGTGGAGTTTGTTAATAAACTTTTCTGCCCATTATTGTTCCTCATTACAAAAGACAATATCAGAGTCCTCCCCCTCCTCTTCAGGAGATTCAATCACTTTATCTTGGCAATATATTAGTAAATTAGTACAATAACTGAGACACTTTGTATATGCAACTGCCTGAAAGACAAACTGCTTGCCTGTTTCTAAAGGCTTGAGTATAACCTTGTTAAATACAGATGCTGTGCAGGGCTCACAAGTTGTGTAATTATTTCCACAAGCTGTTTTCTCTTGTACGTAAAAATTTTAATTCTTTTTTTTTTCTCACCACCCTCCTCAGAGGGCAAGAATTCTCATAAACGCAACCTTCAAATAATCATGCTTTTACTACCAGTATATAATTTAATTTAAAAGGAAAGGACGGGGAAGTTTACGGGGTTCTTATTATCCAACTGTTACATTTCATGATTAAATTCATTAAAGCAATAATTCAGAGCAAAGGGGGGGTGCTGAGGGCAGGAAAGTTTACAGTGTAAATACTTAGTGAGCCATGCTGTATAGCCAGACCTCTTATCTTGTGAAAATGATTTATAGAAAACAACTTGATTACATTTTCAGCCCTACTACCGCTGGGTGATTAGATGAGAGCTCTTTGTTGTTATGACTGTCTACTTTAACTAAACTTAACTCCATCTGCTTTTCATTTAGCAGCCACCATGTCTCTCTGGCAGGCAGCTGCCAGGTAAAGAGCAATTTGGAGACTGATGCTGCTGGGGGTTTGCAGCCCTCAGTTTGGCTCCCTGACCTCCCACAGGCTTCCTGCCAGAAAGTCTGACATCCCTTAATCCCTCAGCGAGGTCTCTTGAAATAGCTCCTCCATCTTTGCTTATTTAGACTAAAAATTTCTCAGGCAGGGTCTTTTTTACTAGACTGAAACTGCTGCATGTTCAGGCATTAATGGAGCGCAAATATTATAGACAGGAAGATTTGGTATCATTATGCTTATGTCATCTGATAATGCGATTGAAAACACTATTGAGAGTTGTGCCTGAAGGACCTGAGTATCACTTAGGTTTTACCACTACCGCAGGTGGAGGAGAAAAAGAAAGAATCTAACGTCTTCTGATTTATCTGACTTCAGCTTGTGCCAGGCTCTTTACAGCAAGGACTTCAGTACGTGCAATTGTGTTTGGAAATGGCATGTGTGCAGGAAATGAGGACACCCTCTTTTGACCACTTTCCAACGCATGAATGATTGCTGCCTCTGCATTCTCATGTGCACGTATGTGATTTCATTTAATTTTTATGCTTTCCCAATAGCAAGGAAAATGATGTAAGGTGCTTTGGACCTAATGTTGCTACAAGAAACACTGACATACCTCCTGTGGGATACCCATGGTGTGCTTGCTGATATGTATGAAGACAGAATCTTCCATATAGGATCTGTAAATGGATGTATATGTCCACCACAGATGGGGGAGCTCTTCTGCAAGGGGATAGAACCTCCCTAATTTGTCATCTTGAGGGTTTGAGCGTTTACATTTGAAGTGGAGGAGACCATTAGAGCGCCCTTGGCACTGCCTGGGGCTTGGAATAAACGTGAAGGCTTCCTGTGAGGTATGCAGCAAGTAACAGAGAGACAGAAATGGGACCTAAAGCTACATAAACCAGAGGAATTTCTTCCTATAAATTTCTGTACTTTATTCTGAGATAGGGACATACTTACCACTGCTAAGGGTTCACTGCTTAGACCTCAGACCCAAACTAAAGGCTTAGGTATATTTATATATATACTTTTTTTTTAAGAGAGAAAAGACTTCTCACTCCTTCAAAAGGGAAGGAGAGGGTTTTTGCTCACCTTTGGCATGAGTACTCCTTTTGCACAGAACCCCAGCAATCCATGCTCCATCCCCTGGCAATAGTCCTAAGCCCCAGGATGGGTCTACATCCTCAGGTGCACCCTCAGCACCCTGGTCACAAGAAATGAGAAAAGATATTGACTACAGAGGAAAGAGCAATCTTTTGGCTTATGAATTAGAAACATCACCTGAAGCTCAGGAAAGCTGGATTCTAGTACTTTCCCTGAATGGTTAATATAACATAACATAACTGTGCAATGGGGCAGGGTAGCACATAATTCACACTTCAGAGCAGTTTCTCAGCAGGCAGGTGGGTGGGGGGTTAATCTTTCAGCTTATCCCAAGAGCCTGACTCAGGAAACCTACTGTAACAGGGATGTTATGCTTTGTTCCCCTTTGAGGGGTGGACCAGGAATGTTCCCATCTCTCTTTTTCCCTGGAGGCAGTGTGTTGCTCATCCGATTCCTTCCTTCAGTTACCAGAACTCATCCCTCCCCTGGCTAGGAAATGTTGTTCTATAGCCTGTCCTACAGCAAGCCACTGGGATGGAAGGTTACAAATTTTAGTTAAACAAATCAAATTACAGGCTTCTATGTCCAGCCTAAATGAAGAAAGGGTTATATGTGCATTCAGGGAAGCTATTAAAAGTGAAGTTTTTGTGGCTAAATAAAAGGAAATGTGTGCTTGGGAAACCTATTTCCCTGTTTAGTCTGTTTTCAGCTAGCTCCCTAAGGTTTCTGGTTTCATCCAGGGCTATATCCTCAGGCCAGGATATTAAAGTTTCTAGAGACAGTGAGGAAAGATAGAGACACACAGGCACTGCAAATGTCCTTAAAGTTAACTAAAAAATGGGACACAGTGCAGAACAGACAAGAAACCCTTCCTGCCCAGAACAATTCATACCTCAGTTTCCTTCTTTGCCACCAACACGTACTGTCTTTTTCTCTAAAGGTTGTTACAACTACTTTAGTTAAAAATGTAACACGATTGCACCAAGCATGTTTTTGGTGTGCTCAGACAACATATTGAATTTTTAAAATAGTAGCTATGAAGTATCATTATATCCATTTTAAACAGAGGCAAAGTGTTGGTGGCTTGCCAGCTGAAGTCCTGGGATGAGAGACATAAGACCATATTGGGCTCAGATCCTGTTCTGTACTTGGGTTATCCTTCTACTCATGATTGCAGAAGATGCAATGGGGCCTAAGTGACTGCTCCCATCTCACAAAATATTGCCTCTATTGCTTGAAAGCCCCCTAACAGGTGTAAGAGGGAATTAGGAAGGGAAAGTAACTGGCTAAGGTGTATGGGATGAGATATATCACATCTGCCTTGCTCCATCTGTAAGAAAAAAAAATGAGGCAGGCTTTCTGAATGAGGTGAAACTCTTTCACCAGATTTTTATTTAGCATTTTCCCCACTCCTATGTGGTAACTATGTTTCTCTGTACCTGTGCAGAGCTGGCTGTAAAGTATGCAGTTGATGATATTTCATTCTCCACCTGGTAAAGGCTCAGGCTTGAAGGAAGATCTCCAGAACCATTCCTTATTTCACCTGAAGTGACAATATGTACTTCATTTAGCTGCTGCGCATTGTAATGATGATAAGGAGATCACCTCAGCTGCCCACTGAAATCACTTTTGGCAGGGTAATGGGCAAGGTCAGCATAGAATGGTTTGGGTTCAAAGGGATTTTCAAGGTCATCTAGTTAGAATCATAGAATCATAGAATACCCTGAGTTGGAAGGCACCCGCAAGGACCATGGACATCCAACTCCTGGCCCTGCACAGCACCATCCCCAAGAGTCACACCATGTGCCTGAGAGCGCTCCCCAAAAACTTCTTGAACTCTGTTAGGCTGGTCCTGGGACCACTGCCCTGGGGAGCCTGGTCCAGTGCCCAGCCACCCTCTGAATGAAGAACTTTTTCTGAATATCTGCTCTAAACCTCCCCTGACACAGCTCCAGGCCATTTCCTCTGGTCCTGTCACTGGCCGCCAGAGACAAGAGATCAGTGCCTGCCCCTCTGCTTCCTCTCATGAGGAAGCTGTAGATGGCAGTGAGGTCTCCCCATCTCCTCTTCTCCAAGCTGAACAGACCAAGTAACCTCAGCCATTCCTCATAAGGTTTCCCCTCAAGACTCTTCATCATTTTCATAGCCCTCCTTTGGACACCATAGCTTAGAAAAACTATTAGAGAATAGCTTTATAACCTTCTAATATTGTGATTCCCAAAATTGCACACAGCAGTCAAGGTGAGGCCTCACCAGCGCAGGGAAGAGCGGGAGAGTCACTGCCCTTGCCCAGCTGGCGATGCTGTGACTGATACACCCTAGGACATGGTTGGCCCTCCTGGCTGCCAGGGCACACTTCTGACCCTCCCATGGGCAGGAATACCATCCACTAGACCCGGTTACTCTGGGTCCTATTCAACCTGGCCTTGAATACTTGCAAGGGTTGGGCATCCGGAACTTCTCTGGGCCACCCGCTCCACTGTGTCACTGCCCTCATGGTAATGCGAGATGTTCATATGTTTGCCAAGGAAACTTTGGCTGAGGCTACTCTCACTTTGCTATCAGTCATTCTGAAGATGAGGTAACTTGACATGGTTAGAAAGAACTTAATGTTGATGCTTGAATCACAATTAATGTGATTTATTTTAATAAGGATTTATTTTAAGGATGAGTAATCAAGAGCACACCATTTCAGCTCATTTGTGCCAGGTACTGCATGGATCTCCTGCATTGCAAAATAATAAATTTTAATTCTGTCATTATATACTGCCCACACATAGTTAGAAGAATCACTTGTTTCTGATATTCACAGCAAGCTGTGAAGCTAGGAGAAAAGGAAAAAAAGAAAGTCTATTCTCAAGCTGTGGTGTGGAACACGAAAGTTTGCTAAAAAAGAACCTCAAAAACTCCATGTGATGCTAGTAAAATCAATTCTGATATATGGAGGAAAGATACATCAACACAAGGCCTCTTGTTTTCCAGCAAGAAATCTTTGCTATATACACAGGAAAAGCAAGGCGTCAGAAAGGTGCCAGAATCTTGTTCTGCATAAAAACATTTCTTGCTGATATTTTTTCTGAAATAATGTTAAAATATCTGAGCATTGACAGCTTCCCAGGTATCAGTCTAGAAATAACGATATAAAAGGTGACTAGAGCAACCGACACTAGAGGGAAAAAGAGGTGAAGCCTTTGACTTGAATAAGAAAGAAACACTTTAGTTCTTTGTGACGCACTCTGTCTCATCCATCATGCGTCAAATTTTATCCTTGGACAACTGAAAAATAAGGTAAACAATTGTAGAATTGCTAACAGTGGAAGGAATAGTGAGACTCCTCTATTTTAGAGCTCTTCCTAATTCCCTTGAGGCAATTCCCAGGTGTTTCCCTGTTGCTTCCTAATGCCTCAGCAGCCCCTGGTTTCTCTAGAGTGCTTAGAAGTCCATCCCCTTCCTCTGCTAAATCTAGTTTTAATCTCTGTCTATGGGTTGAGCCATCTTATTGCCCCCAGCACTCACAGGAAAATATATCACCAAAAGAAGACAAAAGTCATTCGCAGATCCAGATCTTCCAATTACCAGGAATCCCTGGCTTTGCTTGTCCATTCTAACATAGCATCACTTGTAGATCAGATATGGGATTCTGGAGAGAAAACAACTGTGTAGGGAAAACTTGTTGTGAGCAATTATGAAACCGTTTGCCCAAAAGGAAACTTTCTTCCCTACTCCCAACCTTCAAGATGCATTTGGCAGGAGTTAGTTCAGGCTGCATGATCCAACCTTCTCCACAGTGACTCAGCGTTTCACTGCCTGCAGTTCTTTGCAAAGCAGCCATAAGGTGAATTTTTCTGTTTTCTTTTCTGTAGAAATAGGGACAGCAGATGGCTTGTGGAAGAAACTAAACTACATTTCAGGTCCTCCTGGGGCTTATTTAACTCAACCTTCCACATAAATAGTCAGATTGTGCTTACTTGACGATGAAGAAAAGTCTATTTTCAAGTTCTTTTATTTTTGGAAGACATAAATGTCAGCAGAGGTTGAGATAATGTTCAAGCAGTTTTAGTATATGAGTAAAAATGAATTTTAAATTGCAGAGGGAGGATAATAATATCATCACTTCTATTGTGAAAGACTAAAATAAAGGCAGAAAACCTGTTTCACAAACTTTCTGAGTTTTTACAATAACAATTCTTAGTCTGCCATATGCAGATCTCAGCTGGTAATGAGCATTCAGACCTTTAGTTTCAGGCTCTCTGATCAATTTTTTAGTCTTTGTGTGACTGACACATTTTTAAATTAATTTGCTTTGACATTTCTAAGATTTATTTCCAAAAAAATAATCTATACAGGCTTTGTATAACTTCCTAATGGTAAACTGAGCTTGTTATAGTATGAGAAATTTGTCATTTCAGTGTCTGCTTGTAGTCTACAATTAAGGCACAAGAAATAGCCCATCATTTGCAATGCAAGCTGATACGAATGATGTATTTTCTCAATCAATAAACTAGGTTTATACATACTTTCATCTAATGCTCGTGTTACAAATTTATCTGACACAGAGCTGTCAGGTTAAATTATCTTCCAAGAGTTCATTCAAAAACATGTACAAACAAACATCCCAAAGGAGATAAGGATTTCTGAAAAAGTTCTACCTCCCATCATTTAAGGATTGTGCACATCTTGTCATTGAAACATTGAAATTTAACTAAAAGGTCTTAGTGGCAGGGATTCGAGAAGGTTTTTTTGTTTTCTATTTCTACTACACCTTTTCATTTTTTAATGAACTTTTAAAAATATTTCCTAACAGATATAGGGATATGAAGTCCATAACATGGAATGACAACCTAATCAAATAACATGTAATGACATCATTGAAAAAGAAAATAAAAATAGGGAGTTCTGTGGATGATGGAGCCTCCTGCCCTGCAGAAGAAAACCCGAAGCCCCATGTTATATAATCTGAGTTAAATGTCTCTCCAGTCTGTCCTAAGACAATTGAAAAGAATCATCCTGAGGGCATCCAGAGTGGCTCTCCTCCCTGCTGGTGTGGTAGGATGTGTGTGGGGTTTATGGCCATGTTCTGGGGACCACGTACTGACTTCCTCAACAGCAATCTCAAGAACACTCGTGTAACATCTGTCTGTACTGGAACAGCCTCCACATACAAAGTAATTCTCACCCTTGCTAGAAAAAAAGACTACTGGCACCATCCGCCCCACTCTGGGTTCCTGGGTCTTGAGTAAAAAAACTAGCAAGATATCACTTGGTGCCAGATTTTAGTTCATAATACAACCCTGCTACAGCAGTGTTGTTAATCAGGACACAAGCTTTGAGAAATGCTTTATTAGGTTATTAGCTCACTGCTAATTCTATTTTCATGGCACTTCTTTCTATTGCTAAATTTAATATACCCTTAATAGATGGGATGACATCCCAGAAAGAAAATGTTTCTCATAGTTCTTGGGAGAGACTTCAGACTTCATTTTGTTTCTGGGGAAAAAAATGCTGGATAAATTGGTGCTGCTCCGTTTGGCCTCTGGGGATATAATGTCCTCCAATAAGTAATATGGGACCTAGATAACAGCAAACACCTTTTCTGAAGAGAAAATACAGAAATATTATGTTATAAATCAAAGACAAGAGTGTGAAAGAGAAAGGTGCTTTCAGTTTGAGAAAATTGAAAGGAGGGCAAGATACCAATGAAAACACTATCTAGGAATGGATAGCAGAGCTTAATGAAAAAATACTGCGTTCAAACAATCCTGTCTGGAAACCAAAGAGAAGTGTAAATACAAAGAAGGAAAAGAAGCCTTTAAAGCGATCATTGGAGACAACACCTGAGAAAAGCTTTTGAACCTGGAAATGAAATATTTTAGAAAATGAATTTATCGGAGTACATGGTAACCTATAGAACTCTGAGGTGTTTTTATCTTGAGATTTCTGCTTGAGTTCTTTCCCAGATAAATCTCACCTTTCACAGGAAGTCATGGCAAGAAAATACTTCTACAGAGAAGCATGGCACAGTGGCACTGGGGTGCACACCAGAGAGACTGTTCTAAGGAGACTGCCTGGAACTGAGAAAGACGGGCTTTTCAGAGCATCCAGACTCCTGTTTCTACCTCCGGTGGTTACCTCTAGGTGAATCCCCAACATATTTCAACCCTCATCAGAATTCCCATCCTAGAGCTCTTGGCTGTTTTCAAATGTGTTCTTTTGCCTTCTCTTTTAATGTCTAAAGGGAATTTCAGTATAACTTCTGTAAATTGTTGGTGTGACAGTCAGCTCTTTGGCTTCTGGGAGCAGGTGGTTTCTTCAGAGCTGTCAACAAGCTTTTAGGAGAATTTCCACACCTGTTATTTATCATTTCTGAAGCCACATGTATCTCATCCCCTGAGGTGAGGCTGTATACACTTATGCTTAAAGTTATGTTTAAAAATTAATATGCAACTTGATACTTATAGGAATCTTGACCTTGGAACTTTTCTTGCTGCTGTGTCAGTTTTCCTTACATAAGTATGATCGCCTCTTTTCAGGAAAAATCATCCCAGTCACCTGAGGGATATTTCCCATGTGCCAGATTTATAAAAGAAAGAAAGTTAAAGAACATCTTATTTCGAGTGGGAAACTGTGAGTCACGGTGGTGACAAAGAGAAATATGATTCATGTCACATTTTCAGGTATTTCAGTTCCTCAAATATCGTAGATAATGATTCACTGATTCTGATTCTTTACAGCTTTCGAACTGCTTCTAATGTTTTGTTCTAACAGCTGCTTTGTGATGGCTGACGGCTTTGGGAGTCTTACTCTAAAAACCAGTGAAGCCTTAAAAGCATGCACTGAAGAGTTTTACAGAAAGTGCAGGCCCTTTGCCTCTGCAAGCAACTTCACAAACAAAATTACTGACGTTTTGGCCTAGACGTCTGAAGTGTGCCTTGCAGTTTGGACCAGAAAGTAAAGGGATCTGAGGAACAGAGGGAAAAACACTGACTGACAAGTAGAAATTAAACACAGAAGCTGTCTGTGCATTAGGAAGGGCAGCCATCCTAGCTTTTACAAGCAGAGCAAACTTTTGGTGGGTATGGGTACTATTTACTTTTTTATTGCCTCATGAGAATTATTTCAAACTGCTCACTGATCTTTTAGGAGGCAGGAGGGGTCTCCACAGCACCTGGTTTTCTGTTCTCATTTCCTCTTTGCTTCAGGCTTTTTATGGAATGATCCTTTTGCCCTATAAACTTGCAGTGAATCTAAATATAAAATGAACCAGGCAGAATGCAACATTCAGCCCCCCTTGACTACTCACTGCTGAGAACTTCCCTCTGTGCTCAGAGATTTAATAGCAGAGCTATTGCTCATGTAACAACTACAACAATAGGAATCATGGCAATAGCAATCTCATTGCTAACTTCATTTTTGTGACTGTATGGATGAACCCCTATGTTGCAGCATTCGCTATTCCGGTAACGATGAGGCTATTCCTTCTGAATGTATAGAATATATTTTATGAAGCTTTCTTTTTTTATCCTTGTGTGGAATTGTGCTCTCATTCACAGTATTTAGCAATTCATAAGTCTAGCATTTCTGTGTAAAATCATGTTTCCATATATTTAAATCACAATTTTATTGTCTACTGACCTTGTCTTTTAATATCTAGTCTTGTGGACTCTTATAGTACAGATTATCAATTTTCCTGCCACCCTCCCAGCCCTGAATTTCAGAATTTCCATAGGCATTGTGGCTTCAGTTAGATGCTCAACTTGGAAAGGTCCCCTTTTCCATATGCAGCAGTCCTACCTCCTCACTTTCCAGTGACGTGCCTTCTGACTCCCTTCTCTGTTTTCACATAGTGCATTTATTCCTGTTCACATTCAGTTTTGCTTTGATCGTATTCCTCTGACATTTTCACCCTTTTTTGCAAGGTTTGCCTGTCTACCCACCCCGGTCTCCTAGCACACACACATGTAAGACCCTACAGCCTAGAGGAGCTGATTCCTCCCGCTCTTCACTACAGAAGCGATTGCATGGCAAGACATTGCAGTGCAGGAGAGTGTGCAATCACATTTTTACGGTGTTGTCCCATACCTTATTTTCCTCCAAGGACAGGGAACAACTTGAAGAGTTGTCCGAGGACTGCACTTCTGCAGGTCTAAGGAATCGTTTCCTCGAGAGCTGGGTGAGGGGTGGGATGACACTCATGGGTTGTGTGGGGGTGGAGCGTACTCACTGCCAGAGAGGTGCTCCTGCCAGTTAATTGTTAAAGTTCTTTCAGTACCTAATGAGCAGACATAAACTGAGGGGTTTAGAAACTGATGATTTTTTGAATTCAAAGGATTTCCAACAAGCAGTGGTGTAAGCCCTCAGCCAGCTAGGCTGATCACCTGTATCACATACCACATACTACTCTACTGGGTCCAATGGCTTCGTGTTTTGATAGCACATCTTCAGAGCAAATTGTGCTGCTTTGATTTAAGGATGAGAAGAGTTTAGGAGATGATGGATTTTATAAGCAGTTTACTTCAGGAAATAATCTTTTGGAGTGTTACTGAGTTTAGTACTTTCTTTCCTGTTAGAATTTATCTGATTCAATTTCTTAGATTTTTCTTACACCTTTCTCACTAAATAAAAAGCTATGTACTCCCCTCTGTTTTCTCCTTGTGAAGACATTATACTCTGTAATCAAATCACTCCTCAATCTTCCCTTTTAATAAGCTAACCAGATTTAAGCACTAAGCTTTTAACAGCAAGATGTTTTCTCCAGAAAATAGAATAAGTACTGTGGTTATCATCAGAGCTCTCTTGAGGCTTCTAAACCCCACTATAAATGCAGCCACCAAAACTGCATGCTGTATTTCAGTATTAGCCTCACCTATGTTTCACACAGGGATAAAATTACTTTTACTTCATGGATTATGGGGTCCAAACAGTCCTTTTTCACTAATACATGTCACTCAGAGGCATTAATTAGGTTGTTTCCCCTGCTGTGAATTTTAATTCCTCGGAGAGGCTCTGCTTTTCAGGGTGCAGTACTGTATTCTGTTGGTATATCCCATCCATTAAGAGAGCTTTTGTTGTGTAGCTTCCCTGTCTACATTATTGTTTACCAGTTTCTCAAAGCCCCTAAATTTTAGCAGAAGAGCTTCTTCTCCTTACTTTGTAATTTCCATTCTTAAACATCATGGGAGAGTATTAGGGTCCCACACAAATCCTTCATGAGATGTTTCCTGGACTGATGGCATTAATAACATGATTTCTTTTTCATATACTACTGAGAAGTGCTTATTGAGTAACTTGCCCTGGTTTGGAGCTTACAGAACATTCCACTGGTTTTGTTACTGAACCATAAGTGATCTGTGAATGCTCAATGCCCCGTATTCCCCATATTACTAATAACTCTGAGGAAAACAAGGGTGTGTTGAAGGCTCCAGATAACATTGTTCTGCCTATCTACCCTCTCTGTCCTTCTTAAAAATGTTACATTTGACTTTTATTTTGAGCATAGAGTTTTTCCCAAGGTTTTAGTACTGTGGCTTAACAGTGTGGGGTTTTCCCCCGAGAAGGTAAATTTTCTGATAATCTTACACATTTCATGTCTCCGTGTCCCCACAAGTCATCGTGCACTCAATTAGATGGGTTTTTTTCTGCTTCATTTATCATTAGTAATCCTTTCCTTCCATCTCTTACCTGTCTGAGAGGTTTCTCCTGGATAAAATGGCCCCTTGTTCCAACAGGACGAGCCATATCTCTGCTAGTAAGAGCTTGTCATTTCTCTTCCCTTGCTCATGAGCTGAGAAGGAGCAGAGAGGCAGCATCCGCCTGGTCTGTCTTCCACAGCCTATTACACCCCACAAAGTCCCTTGTGACGCCCCGTCTTTGGCACAGACAATGACATGTGACTATTTTCCCATCCATTTCAGGTTGTTGTGCCCGGGTCAATTCACCATCCTGCGGCAATGAAGGCCCTTGTCTGCATTGTATTCACGAGCAGATGTTGATGATTTTTTATTATCTCAGAATGTCTGGAAGGGTCATTAGTGGTGGCTTGTTGTATACTGAAAAGTTTTCCTATAATTTTCATATGTTTTAATAAAAAACATGATCAACAAAAAGCATAGCAGAAACCATAACACAGAGAGACCTGTGTATAATTAAAATGAGTCTTAGGAGGAAAGCACCAGACAGCTGTGTCTAGTTGGTGCTGTCAACTCCACATAAAACACTTACTCAATAAACTGTGCCTTAGTATGATGCTATTAAATCTACATTTATTTATCATGCACAGTCTTCTCTCAAACAATTCATTTCCTCTTGTTAATAAAAAGTTTTGAAGAATCTTGAAATAGCTGATATCTAAAAAATGGGAAGCCTGGTGCCAACTGTTTTTATGTTTCCAAAGGGGAAATGTGTCCCAAATCATTCTTGCTTAATATTTAGCATAGATGACATTTAAGGAAGTGGAGTACAAAAGAACTATGAATTATTCTGTCTTTAAGGGCAAGGTGTTTGCATTTCATTCTTGTAACTAAGAGGAATATTTTTTAAAGGAACACAGTTTCTGCTTCCATTTTTCTGCAGAAGAGTAATTCCTGGAATGTTAATATAATTTTATAATTTTCATGGTTTTCCGTTTTTCTAGTATATACAAGAACATATGCTCTCACTTAGGTACTTCAAGGATTTAATAACTTTACATGGAAATTAATGTCTCATGCCTTGATGAGACACGATATGCAAATGTTCCCTTTTTGTTAATTGACTAAATAATTTCAGCCATCTTATATCACTGTAAGGCCTAGAAATAAGTTATTTCTTACTGAAATCAGAAGAAATTTTGCTATTCATTTCAACTGGGCTGCAACATGTGCTGGTCTTCAACCAAGTGGTGGCACTTTTCCTTGCACACAAAGAATATTTATGAAAACAAAGTGACATTTTATAGAGAAAAAGATTCTCCTATCTCTTCAATCAAATCCAGGCTAATATTTTCTTCAGTTCATTGTAGGTGGATTTGTTTGGGCAACTCTTCATTATAAACTGCTTTCTTGAGATGTCAAAATAAATGAATTCATGAAATTATTTCAGCTCTAAGAACCTCATTATGTGTGGAAAAAATGTGCTGTAAATTGACCTTTTTTAAGAACACTTGCTGTCTCAGAAAATCTCCTTGTATAAATATTTAAACTGAGAACATACTTTATAACTACCTTTTGAAATGAGCTGCCAGGTGGTGGATCTATTTATATTTTAGCTTGCTTTAATTTCATTTAATTTATTCATTTGTTGATTAAATTTCAGACGAAAAATTCAAGAAAGTGCAGACAATAATAGTAAATATCAATTATGTAACCTCTCAGATGAGCCTGTTCAAGAGAATTGCTCAGAACTCATCTATTTTCTCCATGCCAAACAGTAATTTCTTTTAAATATTATGCTACACGTGAATAAATTACATTAGTTCTCTAATAGAGCTGTAACTTCAAAGACAACACCAAAGAGATTACAGGAGAAAATGGACTGGCAGTTCTAGATCAATTGTGAAAGGAATAAATGGAAATATATTTTAACTTTACATCACAAATGCATCTGCTACTGAAGTTCAACAACGAAACACCAAACTCATATAAATTAGATCTCTGAATTTTAATTCAGTTCTGACTCTGAAATACTGTCCTGTCAACAGCATTAACATCCAGGGGATGATGAACAGTATTTTCCTGTATAATTTCAGAACAAAGCTTTAAAAAACTACCCAGACCATCAGATACTAAAACAGGAAAACCCAAAATGAACTTGTCAAGGTCTGTTCTTGAGAGGAGAACATGCAGAGATTCAGGCCGATACAGCCTTGTAAATGAAGTGAAGAAAACAATCTCTGAAAATAGGGCAAACAATTCAAAATACTGTACCATACAGGGAAGACAGCCATATAGCTCAGCCATCCTGATTTCCAGACATTTTCTTCATTGTCATTAACCTTTTGGTAAGATTGCAGCAGTATGACATTAATGAGAATCAACCTCAATGCAATTATTTCACTTTCTAAACATGGCAGAGTGTTTTTTAAAACACAATGTGTCGAATAAGGAACGTATGCATAAACTAATACATACAGGATACAAAAGGATGCCTAAGCTCCTGATGAATGGAAAAATAAGCAGAAAAGGCAAGTGCAGCAGTTTGGATCTGAAGTGGCTTGCTGTTCAGAGCCTGCCCCATCTCTCTGTCTTGACAGAGTCACATCCTCAGCACAGTGGTTTCTGCTTCTACTTCACCCCGTCATCAGCCCCCGGCCGTCGATGGCTTTACTCCCAATGCTCAAGTTGCCTAAGGTACAAACCTAAACTCAATATGTTAGGAAGGGGTGTTTTTGCCCCTAAATTTCTGTTAAAGTATCAAATGACTAAGAATCTTTTCATATGGAAGGACTGCCCTGACGTGTTGTTGTGAACGTCTCAGACGGTTAAAAGCTTGGAGAGGTACTGACAAATGTCTAAATCTTAATGCTGCCATAAGAAGCAGTGTCCAACGAGACAAGTAGGATGAAAGTATTAAAAATTTTATTGTGGGTCCAGATTGAAATAAAAATGATCTTTTGGTTTTGTTGTGGTTTTCGTTTAAACAGCTGTTTTAACATTTTAACATAAAATTTTGTTGCAAGCCTTAATCAAAAATTCACAGAGTCAAAAGTGGACCAATTTAAGATTACTTCCTAAGTTACTTCCCTGGAGGCAAATTCATCCTTATTGTACGCATCACTGCTAGTCGAAGTGGAATTTTTCTTAAAACAGGGAAGATTTTCATACTCTTTCAGTGCCTGGAAATAATAAAATGAACCTTACTGTATGGCAGTCATATGTCATTTTATACTCAGGTATGAATATTAGTTAATTTATAAACAGTACTTAGAAATATTGTATTCTTTAAATATTTGTGATCCCTGAAATATATGTATAAATGACATTAGTTTTGTACAGTTTGTCAACATTAAAAAATCTGCAGCTTTCACAATTGGTTCCAGTACCTCATTTTTCTCATTTTATTGTGTAATATATTTGCAAATTTCTGGACTGAATTACATTACTAGGTCTAGTGGGCCATGAAGTACAATTATTGTTCATAGAATTCATGTTATGAGAGTAATGCAAAAGCATTCTCCAGATCAGTTCTTTTCTTTAAATGTCTTCAACTGATTGAAATTGAGGGGTTTTTTGCTGAAAAGGGAATTTTAGCCAAATGTGAGCTTGAGATATTTCTGTCTTTTCTTCTTTGAGTGTTTTGTATTGTTAAATAGAACGTGTTTTAACTCTTTAAAGCGATGCTTGTCTTTTTGTTGCCTTTGTTTGAAAGCTGGCATGATGAGGAACTTCCTGTATTCTAAGAATACAGCATGTGTCCAAGGCTGAAATATGATCACATGCAGCCCAGGCTTTTTGTATGCTTTTGTAAAATTGTTTTCTTGGTCATTACTCTGCTATTTTGTCATTGACTATTTGCACTTAATTTTTTTTTGAGCTGTATGGGGAATTTTATCTCATCCTGTTCTCTCTACATTTCTCTTCTAAATATTTATACTAAAAATGAGCTAAATAAACAGAATTGCTTCCTGATCGCTACGATGTTTTAACTTTTTAATAACTTTTCATCATTCCTTTCTTCCTGCAGAACTGAAGCACAGAAAGTTGATGGTAGGATTTTCAAGCTACACTGAAACTGTTGCAGGAGATGTGAAGGCTTTTGAGACTGTCCTCTACAAGAAGAAAAAAAAAGCCATTGATAAATTGTGCTCATGTCATCTGACTAGCCATTATCATTATGCATAAATTCCTCCTTTGAAAAAATAATTTGATAATCTATCAAAGAACTGGATGTGAAAATTGCTCTTCAGCAAGATGACAGATAGGTTGAAGCTACTAATTGACCTGTGCTGTAGGTAGCCATGTAGTTTCTTAATGAAGCTGCTAATTGTCCACGAGATGTTTGGGCTTAAAAGCCAGACAGTAGTTTAGAAACAATTTTTTGGTTTAAAGATTTTTGTTTGCATTCTTGCAACCTTGAAAGGGATTTTATTCTATTTTCCTTTCCCTGGACATTTCAAAGACTGAAATATGAAAAGCAGAGGTAAGCAGAAGTAAGATGCTGTATGTCTAAATTCTTAAAAAATTTGCAACTTTGCGTTGTGCACAAGTGGAGTCTGTGCTTCCAGCCTGCACTGTATAGAATGTTAGGAGATCCTGTATGATGTGGATTCAGCTCTTAACCAAAATTAGTCAGTAGGCAGGCAGTGGTTTGCCATCTACATCACATGTGGGCTGCCACGCTGTCAGTGTGCCCCATTGCTTGGGTAAGTTCAGCCTGCCGATGAAAAGAGACCAGGTGCCTAAAATGAAGCTTCAGCTTGTGCTGGAAGTAAAAGAGAGAGAGCTCTACGAGAGGTCGTGGCCGTATCACCATCCGTCTGTGAGCAGATATAAATCTCTACATCAATCATTCAGCATACAGCTTCAGGAGCTTTCACAGGCCGTATTTTGCCACATGGAAGAGGCGTTTGGGGATAAGTGTCTGCCATTTTTGTTTGTCTGAAAAGCTTTCCTATTACAAATATGATAGACTCTTCCCAGTCAGACTGAAATGTTGCACCATAACAGCTGGACATCTCTGAAAGTCCCCAGCTCACATGAATTGCTGCAGAATATCCCACATCCCTCTTGTCACGAAAGGGGAATTTTTCCTTAACAACATATTTATATGTAGCAGGAAACTAATTTCTGTATCACACACATAATTTATTCTGGAGACTGGATGTGAACTTGACTCACACATGTCAGGGATTTGTTAAAACACTTCCAGAAAGTATTTAAATGTGAGATAAAAAAGGCAGTAAAACAACTTACACAGAATAAAGAACAACCTGTATTTCTGTAAATAATATAACACAAAATTTTTTTTGTCCTTGGGATATAAGTCATGGGCTGCAGCAACGCTGACACACAAATTTTGAGCAGCTCCCACAGCAGTTTGACAGTCCCAGAACAGAAGTTCTTATATGAAATATAGCTGCTCCATCTGCTACTCCCCTGGCATGAGATGCTCTTCTTGCTTTCATGCCAGTGTGGTGGGAGAAACACTCCTACTCACACTAGCTATAAAATACACAGACCGTAATTGTTTTCCTGTCACTGCTGCTCCTTTTCTTTGTTTCTTTACCAAGTGTCATTGTAATTCCCCTTCCGCTTTCTATTGTCTCATTCTCTAACTTGGACCTCCATCAGTCTGGAAGAACTTTGGACAGAAGCACTCCTTGCTGAAATCTATCTGTGCCTTGCTTGCCTCTGTCAGTCCTTGCTTTCAATAAGGAGCAGGTCATTCCTGCAACTTTATGTGCTGATGGGCAGCAATATACCAAAATCTGTCTAGAGCCTATAGACTCCTGCACTTCTTCCCAAGCACTGCTGTTCCAGGCATCTTGCAGTGAGAGTCGTGACACCAAAGATGTCTCACCTTCACGAAATAAGATATTCAGGCTTGTCTTTTTTGTAAACTGCACCGTCTGATTGATGTATTCAGAGTCTGGATATTCAAGCCTCTCAAATACAGCTCTACCCATAACTGTAGCAGAACTCTTCCTGTTGAGAAATATCAAGTATTACAAGCTGATGTACATTTTAGTTGCATAGGCAGCTTTGCTGAATCTTTCCTTATTCTGTTATTCAACCAAAGCCACTCTGATTTCACTGGCTCATTTTTTGGTATTCAGCTCTGAATCTATCTCCGATTAGACCTCTGTGAACCAAGGGACACAAAACATCACATTCGTTCTTCCTCTCCTTAATAGAAGGGGGCCTCTGAAACATAAAGTGTTTGACTGATAGGAAGGCTGCTTGGTAAGTAGGTAGATAAATACAAAAGTACGCAGACAGATGTACAGGTAGATGGATTTAAAAGATTTTTCAAATAAAAAAGCATCTTATTTTAATAGCAAAAAATGTTTGCAAGCCTCGTATTTTAGTTGTGAGCAACAACGGAACTATTTGCAGCCAGTCATATCCCAAGTCTGTTGAGACTTTTATCTTTTAATTTTTTCATGTGTTACTTCAGAGACCTGGAGTTGTCTCTTGATAGAATTATAGTTGTTAAAAAAATAGATTTTTTGTTACAATGTCTCTTATGTTCAAGATCTTGAGATGTTCGGGAAACAGAGCCCTAAGTACATAAAACAAACACATTAGCCTACGTTTGAGCAGTCTCTACAATTGAAGCAGTGTGAACTGCACCCAAGGCAAAAAACAATGGCAATGTGATTTTACAATGCGTATTGTTTATTCAGAATTAGGCCAGAGCGTGCACTTCATCTCCTGCTGCGTGCCTGGGAATGCAACGCTCCACTGAGAATGAGGACTGTCATGTTCAGATGACAGATGTGAGTCAGGACACAAAACCTGCCTTTCCCTCACCTGATAGCGATAAATATCTTGATGACTGGTTCAGGTCTTCGCTGGGGAAGTGGAAGAAGGCTGTGTTCTTCATCTCTGTCATTTTTCGGTGATACAGATTTAGACAGAAACCATAACCAGGCTATGATTTTATTCTCTTCTCCATAGAGCACAGCCTTTCTCCCTGTGCAGCTTCCTCTCCTTTGTCACTGCATTGCTAACATTCATGCCTAAATTTCAAAACATGCATTTGAAATCACTGCTCAGAACCAAGTACATCATATTCTTCTGCAGCCCAGTATCCTCTGAAAGGAAACCAGGCAAAAGGGCAGAAGGGTGCCACAGGAGATTGTGACTAGACCCTAGTTTTCATGACTGGGGACCAGGACCCAAGAGATATCTGCCTAGGACAAATACCTTCATCTGCAATTTGTGAAATAAGCTGCACAAGGAGAAAATTAAAATTGTTAAATTTCTAACTGTAATTCCTAAAGCAAGAACCGCCCAAGTGTTAATATGTAAAGAAAGGCTATAAAATGATCTTCCCTGGACACCTGACAATTCAGCTACAAGGAAGCTTTCATCAGTTTTCAAATACGGAGAAATCTGGACTCTCACAACTTTTTAGATACTCAAAGCAATTGATAAGTTTGGACAAATGTGTAATAACCTGGAATTAACCCATTTCTGTGTACATAGATGAGATCACCCTGCCATGATTTCTGTATATATTTATTTTTGCAGAGGTAGCTCATTTATGAGCTAATTATTTTCGAGGCATCATGCACTGTTATGCTTATTTCACTTAACTACAGAGATGACAAGGCTGACAGTTAAATGGAAGTTTGATTATCGAAGAGGAAGAAGGGTTGGTTCAGGTGAAAGATGGGAGGCAATGGAAATGGGGAAAGCAGACAGACAAGGCAAAACAAAACATAACAAAACCTTCTACAAAATCTAAGATAATTTCAATGTCATACAATTGGTTTTAAAAAGCCCAAGATAAAACACACCTCCCCTCAAGCTGAACTGATGAAATTTTATTTTGTTCTATTTTTTCCCAATGGGAAAAATAGTATTAAACAATGATATTTAGATCAAAAGCTTGTGTGCAAAGTGGTATTTCAACTCCTTCATCAGCCAATTAGATGAGGCATCCAAAGGCAATATATTTTAAATATGGAATTTGTGTCTCTGAGAAGGTTCTTTCCTAAGGGGAAGAACATTTGTTTTAAGACACACATTACACGGTACGTAGGAAGAAGAAAAAAAGTAAAACCTACATCAACAAACTGACACTGAAAATACCAACTCAAAATAGCTTATTGATTAGGAACCATTCCAATCAAAATGGCAAAATAGAAAATAAAAAAAGTGAAAAAGAAATAAAATTGCATCACATAATGTGTATTTCCCCCAAAGCAGAAAGGTCCTTGTTTTTATACTGTTTCTCATCCTACTTGGATTTAGAATATTCTTAAGCCTGCTTTGACAATTGTTTCTACGTATGGGGGAAACACATACGCAGGAAATTAATGGGTGATACGGAATTTCTACTACTACCCTTTATTTCTTAGTATTCATGGGATGCCAGATTTTACAAATATGGCTGTATCTCCTGGTACCTTGCACCTTTTTCTCAAAAAATGCAGTCTTCGGAGACAAGAAGTTTGATGAAACTGCCTTGTCAGGGATGCTTGGTTGTCAAAGAAAGGTAGCTGCATCATAGGCAGGGAAATTGAGCCATTAGTTTAGAAATGTTACTGAAGAAGCAGCTTGATAGAGGAACCACAACTGGTGTGTGTTTTTTCCTGGTTTCAGAATTTCATGCTACTTATAAACAGCAGTTTTAATTTATCAAATGTGTGCATATGTTCAGCTATCTTAGAAGAAAGAAGAAGAACACAGTGTTATTGCTCTGCTATGTAATCATTTGTCACCATCTGCAGCTTTTTCTCAGTTATATAGAAGGTGTCCCATGGCTTGGGCAACTTACCCTGTGGCTTTTTGTTGCTTTTTTGCTGGAAGAAATTACTTAATTTCAGCCCTCTAAGACTTGTATATATGCAGCCATTTCCAGACAAACTGGGATTCCGGTCACATATGCTGTCCCACTAGCAGCAGTTCCCTGGAAGCAGTGTTTTGCTAAAACTGCAGACAAAACCTTCTCTAAATTCTGCGCTACTGACCTCCCAGGAAGTTGGGTTTGGGAGTTTATTGTCTTCCTCCACTGAGTTTAAAATCTAGACCAGTTCTGTCAAGGTGTGGGAATAGTCTATTCTGGATATTTTTCCCTTAGTGCAACTAAAGCCGGCTGCTAATCATTTATATCACTTTTCTGTAAAGAGCTTCTGATGCTTTAATTTATTTATATCAATATCAAAGAGAATTTCTTTAGCTGAAGTATTGTGTCTGCCCTGTGAACACAATTGTTTGAGACCCAGGACTCCATATGTTTCACTACCTATGAATTGTCCTGCACAGCTGCACTCTGAAAGAAATATCTACCAGCTTTTCAAGTATTTACAGCTTAGGCTGTGATTTTACGATGGCCCTAAGTCAACAGAAGTGGAGCCTGTCTCACCTAACCTTGGCTATACATTCCCAATTCTCCTTTTTGCCACCTCTACTATTCATCCTGATGTTCAGTGAACTGGTTCAGTAAACTGATCTGCCTGAAAACCAGTCCAAAAGCAATAAAAAGTGATAGGTTTCTGACCAGACTAGTCTTCTGATTCATTCATGTCATAGAGGCACTGGCACACAACTGGTGATGGGGACGTGTAGCCGGAGCTGATCAGGAGACATGAATATCTCTGACAGTCCCAGTCTGCCCTTTAGGTGGTTTCAGTAGGAACTGGGACCTAGTGCTTGCCTCATCTGTGTTTGGTGCACTGCTTTTATCTTGCTGGCACTCTCTGACTATCTTTCTTAAATAAATGTATTTGTCATTTCGCTGGATTTCCACTACTTCAGCTCTTAGTGTTTCTGTGTCCTTCAAGAAGAGGCCAAGGAGGCACATCTGAGTTGTGAGTCTGGAACGAGCGCTGCAGATTTTTACTGACCTTTTCATAATGGATTACAAACAAGCTGGTAAAAGCTCCAGCCCAAAGAAAAGTCTGCTACCTTTATAACCTAACATAAAGCCTGTACATATATTTCACTTGAGGTTTGCAGTTTAGGAATTAGGGTTCTCTTGCATCATTTTTCTGTTTCACTGGACAGAAATCCAGAGGCTGAGGAGCAGTTTCAGCAAAAAGCCAGGGGCAAATCCAGCATTTCAAGGAGTGTCTTTGTTGCTGACTTCTAACAGAGACAAAATATACTTGCTCTCAATCCGCGTGTATGTGTTTGGCTTTCCAGGGACTTAATGACATTTGAACTCATTGTCCAACATCAGCCAAATATGGAAGGGTCTGAAATTCTCAAAAAGAGTGTCAAAATCCTTGTGAGATTCATAGAATGAGAAGAATGACTCAGTAATAAAAAAAAGAGGATTCTGGTTAGGGGAAGGTTTTCTCCTACGGAGCACTCATCGCTGAACACCAGAGGAACTTCAGAGGACAAAACCCTAGCAAACAGCACAAAACCCGAGAATCTTTATTCTGCACCCATATTCTTTTAGACATCATCATCAGTCTGCTAACAAAGAAAATACATGATTATATATAAGATAGGGAGCCATTAAATCTAGAGCCCACTGAACTATGTATTATAAGTTAAGATGGCTTAAAATGCAATTTTGTTTCTTGCTTTTCCTTTACATAAGTAGATTATTTACATTCTTCCTTTCAAAAAGTTCTCAGCGACAGTGTAGACCTAATGCTATTGCAGAAGTTTATTCATTCCTCTTGCATCAGTATTCATCAATGATATAGAGCCGGTCTGAGCTCGGCAGTGACTCAAGGGCAAGCAGTCATTTTTCTAATCAATGCACCCTCAAAAAAGTCATTTACCATCCAAGTCTAGACATATAGCAGAAACCTGCTTTGCTTTGCTCTACTTAACATCCAATCTATTCTCTAGAAATCTGGAAGCAGCTTGAATTTCCGTTGCCTCATGCAGATTTGGAAGGGTGCCACATGGATTGTTAAACTTAGCAAACACTGTCTCTGGAGCTCCATATAAATGGTCTTCAAAATCTTTGCATGGCAGAACAGATAGGCTTGCACACAACCAAATCATGTCATTCCTCCTTATGATTCGTTCTGAGTACTAAGAACTCTTTATTTTAACTTTCCTGACCACCTTTCACCTATTGTTCTAAACGTTATCGACCATTCATTCAAGTCAGGTTGTTCTTTTATCACAGCACTCTTTGAACATGTCCCAGGCCTTGTATCAGCCTGTGTTTATAAGATCAGACTATTGTCAGTGGGCCCTGTGAAGATTGACATGAACTTGTTTTATAAGGATGACACCTCAGTTCAAAAATCACTTCAATAAAGCTTGAAAAGCTCATTCAATTTAATGGTCAAACTCACAACCTAAATGAGTTTTTTTCACAGGTATCAGAAGTAAAGGGTGTGATGTGTAAAGACTTATTTTTCCTTCTTCTTGCCGCTAACACTCTTTCACCTATTCCTGGCAATGGGGTCACTTATCTCCCTCAAAAGATATTTTCAGTGTATAGGATATTGCCACTTTGAAAGCACTGGCTGGGTGAGTCATCACTTCCTATTGATAGCACCAGACTTGTGCAATTCTGCTGTCTCCTACTGCTGATAAAATTGCTCTGTGATGCAGCTATAATGCATGCTATAGCACAGTTAATTTTGAACCTCAGGGACTTAAATCTTATCAGTCAGGGAGTGCAAGAGCTCTAAAGGGCCACTGGGCCACTGTATAATTTAAAACCTAAGATTTATAAGTCAAAGAGGCCTATCCTTAAAACCATTATTACATCATTACTTCAGATTAGTTCTAAGGATAGATATGCAAACAGACACACTCAGCCTGAATAAACTGAGCTATTATAAAACCGTGTATGATGGAAAAGGGTTCTAATAGCCCTCAGGTGTTCCAGAAGACTCTATTGATTCAAGTTGTCCAACAGATTTATGGAAAATAAACTAAGAGGCTGCTCTTAGGAGGACCTGTTTCTCCTCTCTCCATCAGCACTGCATTCAAAGTGCACTCAGAGTGTGTTTTATTTTTTCCTTGCCCCTTTTTTTTCATTGCTCAAGTAGAAATAGTGGTCTATTGACAAATGCCTGTGTTGTTCATAGAACCATAGAATCATCAAGGTTGGAAGACACCTCTAAGATTATCGAGTCTGACCATCAACCCAGCACTACCACTGTAACCCCTAAACCGCTGAACCACATCACTCAGTGCCAGATTGAGATGCCTCTCAAACGCCTCCAGGGATGGTGATCCCACCATCTCCCTGGGCAACCTATTCCAGCGCCTGACCACACTAACAGTGAAAAAAAATTTCTTGTATCTGATCTGAATCCCCCCTGTCTCATCTTAAGGCTGAAAATAAGCCTAATGCTTATTTTCAATAAGCATTCTTTTAATCTTGTACCCATGGAATTTTTTTAATAACTGCGTCTCATTTCGGTTTTCTGATACTTGTTTATGCATCTGTTTAATGTGAGACAACAAAGAAAATGCTCGTGGTCAGCCTGCAGAGATCACCTCAGACCATGCACTTTTAGGCATAAAGGTGTTTCTCCAGCTCTCCTTTGGATCATCAATCACTTTTGTACCTGCAAAAGAAGAATGGATTGCCTTGTTGTTGTGCGCAGGACAGCCACAGCAAAATGAGCTGCAGATCCTTGTGAGGCTTTCTCTATCTGGCTGTATAAAGAATTGGAGTTGCAGGGAGCAGTTTCACTGTAGGCATCTAACTGGCTGACTTCCTTGTGTCCAAGCACTCTGTGAAATGACATGCCATTTTTGAAAACAGACCACTTTAAGATCGAAATTGAAGTCTGGAGTGCAGATATGTTTGTCACCAAGTATTCTGGTCACGTCTCACAAGTAGGAATTATCTGCTGTGACAGAAAGTGGCTGGTAATGATCGAAATTACATGGTGGCTCATTCTAAGAGACCACATAATCAGCCTTTTATCTGACCATTTGAACTGTTCTGTAATAGCATATCTGATTTCTTTCATTGTTAATAGTACCTATTCCTCATTTTCCTTTTTTTTTCCTGAGACCCAGTGGATGAGACACCACTCTTCAAATGATTTTTTTCTTTCTTTAAATTCCTCCTTCAGGCTGAAGTTCCTAGAATGATCACATCAATATATTCATCAGACCTCCAAGAAGGTGATCAAATTAGTGACTTGTTGCTTGCCTCGGTGGAAAGACAGCACTAAGGGTGCCCTTGAGAGGGTTTGAACTGGTTCCTTGCTGAAAAGAAATAAAGGGTCTGTGCTGGGTGTTAGCACCTCTTGTTAGCTGGCCCCTAGATAATTCTGAGCAGATGTTGAGCAGTCTGGTCCTGCTTTTCTTCAGTCAGGTCTGCCAAGTTTCCCATTTGAATCAGGTATATTACATGTTAAGGAACGCTTTCCCGTCATTCTCCCTTTCAGCATCATGCTTCTCCTCAGCCTGGTCTTTTCTAGCATTGAACAGTTCAGAGAAGTCCATGTTTTCCTTGGCAAAAGAGCTCTGCAGTGAAAATGTGTGCAGAGCTCAGCTATAGAACAGAGCCACAGGACAGAAAACCCACCACAATTAGACGATCAACATATGACTTGGAAATGTAGGGTCTCATTCTGGGAAGCCAAAATAAAAGGAAAAAGTGGAAAAAAAATAGTAAGGCAGGAGAGAAAACGTTATGGGAAACAGAGACAGAGAGGAAAAAGATAAAGGAGGAGTGGAAATGTGAATTACGAAAAATGTGGAGTGAAGGAAACAGACTAAGTGACAGATTCTGTGACCACCTGAGAAAGAGGCATCTGTATCACTGATCACTGTCTCACACCAAGCTGTACCCTCCTCTTCTCCCTTCCTGTCAGTCACTCAGAAAGCCCTGACTGCCCCCTTCTTCCCCCTCTGCACCTTTTTGGACTGACACACAGATGGAGTGGATGGACAAATTCTTGGAGCCCTTCAGTTATCACTGTATGTAGGCACTGATCTGAGCAAGGGTTCACAGGGTGGGAGAAGACAGCTCGTTAATGACAGCAAGGTCCTCTGCATCATTTCTTCTTCAGGGAACTGTCATGAGATGCCATCCTACGGCTTTGGCGACCTTACTCTTGTAACGCCTGCGATAGACCTTGCTGCAAAATTATGCCCTATCCTTTATCGTCAGAACAACTGATCTGCATTGCCTTTTTTAAAGCATTTTGCA
Source organism: Melanocharis versteri (assembly GCA_013397845.1). Lineage (NCBI taxonomy): Eukaryota > Metazoa > Chordata > Aves > Passeriformes > Melanocharitidae > Melanocharis > Melanocharis versteri. The sequence continues at coordinate 411,435 of VZTG01010316.1, forward strand.
CACAGGAAGAAAATGGTGTAACTGCTTTCCCAAATGCCTCTATTTTCCTCAAAATTTCATTCCTCCAATCTCCTTCTCATACTTGTTTATCTCCTCCTTATTGTCCGACTTGTTATGTACTTACTGAGAGGTGGTGCACAGCCATGCAGTGGACCCTGCACATCATCTCAAGTTCCTAAAGCAGGCAGCAGAGCAGAACAGTTGTTTTGGGGGTCCTGCAAGTGACACCTCTGCTAATACCTCTCAGACTAAGGTGTTTAGGTTTTTCTTTTCCTGCACATGCCCTTGTACTGAATCTCAGGTAATGTGTACTTGGTTAGGGGACTGAGATCTTAATCCTGGGTGCTAACATAACATAATTCCAGCATCTTCTATTCAGAGATCTCTTAGTGGACACCAAGTCTGACTATATGGATATACAGTATAGTGTCACAGCAGACTGTGAGAAATATCCATGCTGCAGGATCTAACCTGCTTACTATGTGAAGCCAGTGGTTTATGCTCTTTAGCCCTTTCAGAAAATATTTCCAAAGCAGAAATATTTCCAATGCAATGGCTTAATTTCATTTTCTTGATCTGTCGTGGAAGAGATTACTTGCGCTTACTGAATTGGTTGAATAGTGGCTGAAGGAGCTGCTACATCCAGCTGAGATGTGCTTCTACACACTCTTGGGAGATCTCTTCAACGAAGCTCTGTATCACTTCTTCATGTTCATGTGGCAGGGAGACTTCTATTTCTTCACAATATTAATGTCTTGGCCTACACTTTCAATCTCCTTCTAACTTCTGTGCTGCACGATTAAATGTTAGCACGGCATTAACAAGATCTTGGGGTGGTTGGAATTCCTCTCCATCATGGGATATCTTCTGATATCCTGTATGTCCCACAGGTTTTTTGTTTGTTTTTTTTTTTTTGTTTCCCTGCTAGGTTGTTCCCAGCTTGTTATTCCACGTTTTGTGCATTTGCTTTCTCCTCAAGCAGCATAGATTTTTGCGCCTATCTTCATTCAATTTAATCTGAAATATTCCAGACCACCCATCCCTGGATTCATCAAGAATGAGCTGAATTTGGATCCTGACAATGCTCCAGAGTCTGCTTTTTCTCAGGTGGTTCAGATACATAATCTCTGTTGGAGCAGTAGGTTCTTAAAGAGAAAATGTAAAGTAAATGTTAAGCAACAGAGACCTCCTGCAGATCTCAGTGTGATGTGCCCTGCAGTTTGAAGTGAACTGTGGGTAACTTCACCTTCTCGTTTGTGCCTCGTTACTCTATAGGTGTCTGTGAAAGCATTGGTCTTCGTAACAATTCTCTTGGGTAAAAAAATTAGAATAATTGCTCTAGAATTCCTGTCCTTTTCCTTCTTTTCAGACTATGTCCTCCCATACCTCCCCTGGTCTGTGTGGGATCTCAGATCTTTGTCAGCTGCTTTGTTCCTTAAGTACACTGACATGGATTTCATCAGGCACTGCTGACTCAAATGCGTCTGTACGGTCTAAACACTCTTTAAGGATGTCTTTACCCTGCTCTGGTCTGTGTTGCCCCATTTCCCTATTTACTTTGTTTCAGTGTCTGGTGAAGACTAATCTCCTTCCTGCAGCCTGAAAAAAAGCAGGCACTCAATACTTCAGCTTTCACTTTACTGCCTGACTTCTGAGCTTTTTTGTGAAGTAATAGATTTTCTTTGAGGTCTCTCTCTGCCTTCTTTTTCTGTTTACCGTTTTTCTGAACCTTTACTTGTTGGCTTGTTGCTTCTAGCATACGGAAAAGAAAAGAAAAGAAAAAAAAAGAAAAGAAAAGAAAAGAAAAGAAAAGAAAAGAAAAGAAAAGAAAAGAAAAGAAAAGAAAAGAAAAGAAAAGAAAAGAAAAGAAAAGACCCTTGAGGCTTTTCTGTTTGTTTGAGATCTTTTTTTAAAAAAAAAATATTACTATTTTCTGTACAAGCATCCTTTATTGTATACCCTACTTTTACCCTTGCTTTGGCATTTACCATGCTGTTTTTCTTTTTTCTCAGGGGAAGAACTACCCTCATAATTTAGTATTACAGTTTAACCTTATTGCTTTCTATTTATCGGTTCTTTGTTTTCCTCCTTTTAAACACACAAAACAAGGATGGCAAACAAGTGGCATTTCAGACACCTTGACTACTTTTTTGGACTCCCAGTTCCTTATTCTGCTGGTTTTGCGTGTTTCTTTCTCATAATAATAAACTCCTGTTGAGGCCCCTTCTACCTACATTTCACCAGCAGCCTCCTCCTATAGTCGTAATTGAATTTAAAATTTGCCTGCACCTCCAGAAACTTCGAAACCCTCTTTAAAACAAACTAGTGTGAGCACATGGCCAATTGGGTCCGTGTTGCTTTTTGAACAGATGGATAGCTAGGAAAGTAAATCTCCCACTGCCCATCTCTATGGCACTGACTCTTCCAGCCACTGAAATTGTCTTGATCCTCTGATCAACCTCCACTGTGGAATGGACTTTCTTCTTTTCCTCTTTACCTCGTACTACATTACTTTTGCTTAACTTCTGGAAGCACTACATGCATTCTTGACAGATTTTTTAAGTGATCTGAATCACAGATAACAAGGTGATAAGCATATTGTAGATTATTGCCTACATTTTTTTTATTCTTTTTTTACTGAGTCCTAACACAGGCCACAGGATGTTTCAGCCAAAAAAAACCCCCAAAAAACAACAAAACAAAACCCTCACTATCTCATAAAATATCTGTTAATTTTCCCCCTTTTTTTTAATATAAAGCAATATTGGCAGAAGCTTTGTTTTTGTAACTCATGAGATTTTTCCCAGCGGATATACCCAATTTTTGATTATAATGTGGTGTAACAAACATTCTGCAAATCAAAGCAAACAACCGCTGGGAGTTCTCAGGCCTGTTATTATCTTAGCTCTAGCAAATACAAACTCCAGGCTGCACACTTGGTCAGCTATAAAATGACTACAGATGTGGACCATATTTCATCAGAGCCCTGTTTATTAGGTTGTCATATTTCTACAGGGCAACCCCCCGAGAGGGGGTTTCAGAGTTTTTCCCTTTTAAAGTGGAGGTTTGTGGATTCCTTCACCAGGGGAAGCAAAGCTTCTCGCAATAGGAATGCAGCACCCGGCACCCATAGCATGGATCCCACTGGGGTTGGACCAGCTGCCTCCTGTTTGCACTTGCCATCTCCACCTCCACTGGCTTGGCAGCTCATCACCTGCTCAGGGCATCCCAGCTGGGGCTCACCAGAGCAGAGAGTTCCAGCATGTTTGGGGCACTCTGATACAGGTTGCAATCACCATAAGACAATTTTTTCCTGAGGCCTCCACTCTGTGTCCTCTTGTCACTTTAGTAATTCTGTGCCAGGAAGCTGAAGCAACTTTAAACAGACTCACTGAATTTTTTTTTTAATTCCCATTTATTTCTATTTTGAATTTAGAACATTCATAGCTTCTTCCTTTAAAGAGCTGAAAATTCATTTTGTTTTTTGCATCGTGCTATCCAGCTGAAATAATGATTCCAATCCATTTCAATTCTCACTCCTTTGCTTAAATTACTTTGTATCTCTGGTAATATGAATACCCATCTGCTAATCAATACACCAGAGATATCCCTATTGATTTTTCTGTCTTTCTCAAAGAATCTGTTCTAGTAAATTATCAACTGGTGCTATCTAAATAATTTCACTGCGTGCATGTATCTTCAGTAAAGCAATTCCTTACTGGTTAACAACAGGCGGAAAAAAAAGCAGTTGTATTTATCGGATCTGAAAGGTACACAGACTTGCAACCTGCTCCTGGGGGATTTGCCCCATCCCACTGGGACTCGTGGCACAGCACACATGGTCACTGGAAACTGCCTGCAATGCCCTTCCACACAGCTCCCACTGCTGTGTGGATAATGACTTCCCTAGTTTTGCCATCATACTTAGCAGGCCATAATGGACCACATGTGATAGACTTAAAAGACTTTAGTAGGGGGAAAATTAGCTCTTAATTGACGGAATTGCTTTTGGACTGTGAAAGCAATTTGTCCAGAAGGACTAGCACCTTGCAAGGAAGGGAGATTAGACTTGAACGACTTGCTTCTGGGTCACCTCTCGACTCAGGCACTAATTCAAAAGCTTTCATGCACTGCGGTGCTGCACAGCATATCTGACTGCAGAGCAAAGCCTGAGTGTTGCTGACAGCCTGGTATCGGGGGAGCGCATCAGGAAAACAAAGAAGAGGGAGAGGAACTATTTAGGAATAACTAAACTGTTCTTGTGTCTCCCTTGAGTCTCTTCCTGTCTATTTATAAGGTAAAAACACTTTATATAAAATCTTGCATAAAAAGTGAAAGCTCTGCTGTGACAGAACTAGTCTGAGACTGGATTTCCTCTGTATTTTCATAGTGGCTCTGTTTCAGTGGGACTTCAATTTGCCATGCCAGATTCCTGTTACAGTCGAAGTGAGAGAAAGAAATGATGGCTCGCCTGCTCAGCTGCTTGCCTTATGCAGATGCAAGAGCAGAGAGGCATTTCCTAGTGCTGCATTGTACTGCTGCCATCCAGTATTCCAAAAAGCCAAACAAACTACTACAATTCTCTCAGTAAGATTATTTTAGGTGGGATGGAAGTAAATTTGTTCTTATTTCACTTCCTGTGGCTGAAATATTTTCATTCAGCTGTTTCATCTTTTCAAGCTGTCTTTGGCAGCTGTGATGTCTTGGAATTTTCCAGGTTTAGGGATTCCTGCATCCAGTCCATAAGACTGTAAGAAAAACATCTAATAATTCAAGGGCTGGTAGAAGTTCGAGTGCATTCAGGTGCTTCATTCTGTTGAAAAAAAGGCAAACAGCTGATGTTACATGTAACCTGCTAAATAAAGCCAAAATGTACATCTGAGTTTTGGGAATTCTGTTTCATTGGTATCTTTTTGTTTTGTTATTAACCAGATTAAGCTCATAAACTGTGTAGACACATTAAAGAGCATGAAGCTTGCAAGTAATCCTTTTCCTACATTTTAAAGTCATCTGTTAGTTTTCATAGGCATACCTGTTCTCCTTCTTGAAGCAGCATTTTCCATTGTTCAGCAGTTTTATTTCCATGCAGAAAAGAGATTATACGCAAAAGACCATAATTAAGGAACGTGACGTAACATCATTATCAAGATTTTCTTCACCATTTAAAATATTCTCCAACCTGGTGAAATATTAGGCTTGCTTAATGCCACCATCAGGTGGCAAAGCCTGTCTTCTCCAAGAAACACAGGCAGGTCAAACTGGTGGGTCCATCTGTAATGAAGCACAAGGGAACTTGGCCACTTGTACATCAGAGGATGGCAGAGTTGAGGTTGGTACAGAGAAGGTTTTTACCTGGCCTAGGAAAGTTGCCCGGAAAGTTGTCTGTGTGACTTTACCAGATAGGAAATTGTTCCCTCTGAAAGTTATCGTAAAGCCTTCAGTCTTTTCAAACTTTCCAAAACTGCCATTTTTTCTTGAAAAATGAGAAGTCTCGGAAGTTTCATAACCTCCAAGGACTTGCCAGCCAGAAAACTCTTAGCAGTTTTCCTACTTTTTCACTGATCCTAAAGAAAATACTTCAGAGTGTATGAGGATCCCTACTGACTACTGATCATTCGAATTTTGTTGATTGCCAATTAAGTTCAATAGTAAAGTTATTAGGATCACAGAAGGCATAACACTATAGTGATTGAAATGTGCTGATGCTGGCTAAAATGAAAGTTTCACTAGTTGTGCATCATCATCATCCTCATAAGTGAAGGGATGCTAACGCTGGGTGTAATGCCAATAGCAAGGCATACTAACAGATCAGTGGAGCTGAAAATACCATAATTTGTGTAATGAGGGCAGAAGAGTTGGCAATTGCTCTTTATATTTCCATTAAAATTGCATAGATGCCATTGATAGAATTTTAGAGGCTATTTTGCCCTTTAACTCCCGTGGTGCAAGTCAGATTTATACTCCTAAATGGAAACAAGAATGAGAATGAAAGATCAACATCCGTAGTGGTTTGTGCAACATATGTGAAAATCAGATCAGGAGCATGGAAAGTTGGTATCTTCTGGAACATAAATATTTGCTAAGCTTGGTCTTGTCTGCATATCACAGGAAGCTATTTTTAAAGATATAATTAATAGTAAATTTCATCTTACATTTTTCTGTCTAGTTATTGATATACAGGTGAGAGGATTATACAGAGAAGATAGACATTCCTACGTATTCAAATGCATGTGTATTATTCTAAGATCCTCTGCCTAGTCAACTTTTTCAGATTGAAGATGTAATTAACTTTTAAGCAACCCTAATTCAAGAAATACAGGGTAGCATCCTCATGAAACCCTTCCTGATGCACTGAAAAGACATCTAGTTCTGGCAAAACAGTAAAGACAGCTAATGTTCCTATATAATGGTAATGGTTATTTTATGTTCCACATCAAATATATCCAGCTAAGAATAATGGCACAGGTTTTGTAGCAGGTACACTTTAGGGAAGTCATCGTAATACTAAATAATACTAAAAATTGAAGTGCTTCTCATATGTAAATGCTGATTAAAATAAGTTTATGGAACCATTCCGGAAAAAAAATGTAGGCTGGATAAGGTAAGAAATTAACATGAATTTTACTGAACTTCCTTCTAGGTTTTTGGGGTTCACTTTGGGCAGGTGTTTCTGGATGGACACCTTTTACAAAAATTGAAAGTTGCTGAAAGTTTTTTCAAGCAGAACCAACAAAATTGAACAGCAAGACGTCCCCATTTAAACAGAAATAACTCTTTTTTAGAAAAAAAGAAACCCAAACAAGGCAAATAAAATTTAGTTAGATTCCAGTCAAAACTGCTTCTCTGCTTTCCCTCTCCTGGCTTTTATCAGAAGTACCAATGAACCAAAAGTACATGGCCTTCAGATGATTCAGGGTTCTTGGATGGTAAAGAAATAATAGTCATTAAAGGCTTTTTTAAAAGATGAGAGAAAAGCACAATGGGAACGTAAGCGTGGAAATCAAAGCCAAAGAAAATCAAATGGAAGTACAATACAAATGTTTAATAGCGAGGTTGATTTCTGCTGGAACCAGTTACATCAGAAAGTGGTGGACTCAAGGCTGCAATTCTTCCAGGCACACACTTTAGCCAAATGTCAGCCATTGGGCTCCATACAGAAGTAGCTAGAATAAATTTTATGGACTCTGATGTACAATAGATGTGACTGTGTGACCTAATATTCCCCTCTGTCCTCAAGACCTGTTTGAAATGAGCTTTAGTGGCACCCACCAGAGAAAATGAACCTCCAACATTAGGACAAACCCTCATACTTTTGGTATGATTTTTAATGCGTTACTTTTGTGAAGTTTAAGAGAAAGCAGTATGCATTCAAAGTGTATAAATAACCCTCTTGCTGAGACTGAAACAATGACTCTGTGTATACTATTGGCAGGGCAAACCCAATGCAATTTTTTGAAAGAATGAACTATTCCTGCAATGTTTGCCAGCTGGAGTGTTTGCTTTGTGCTTAATTCAAAATATATCTTTGGTTCATCTTCTCTACGAAGTGCCCTTCTGTTTGCAGGGAACGTTAACTTACTATAATAGCAGGGACTGTAGACAATACTACATTGTTTTATAAAGCTTGATGTTATCAGGCAGAACCAGACATTACTGGCAAAGCAATAACCACTAGCATGGAAGTTCACTTTAAATTAAAAAAAAAAAAAAGAAAGAAAGAAAGAAAAAGGAGGGATGTAAATGCGTGGTTAAGAAACACAATAATAATTGCTATTTTTTACTGAAACAAAAGTATCTGCTTTGTCCTTTGTTCATTTGGCTGATTTTATACCCAAGATTTTATCTATCATTCCCATTACATTAAGGACTTGGTCCCTGACATGAGCTGGGGTCTTGTTTTTGTTAACACCAGACAAACAGAGGAGCTGTGTGGTATCAAAGAAGGGGGAGGGAAAGAGAAGTGCAAATTTTTTGCCAGTTGTGGTGGGATCAGCTGTGTGATTTGCCATGCACTGAAGGGTAGGTTCCCTGTTTTGTGATCCTGCACTCAGTGCCACAAGCAGTGCCTTCTTCACAAAGCAGTCTAGGGCATGCTACTTTGAATTTTTTACCATTTCCATGAGTCCCCAGGGGCAGAATCACACAGCAGCAGGGTTGGCAGATTGGGCAGCTGTTGCTTCTGCAAAAGTACAACAAAAGCCTCAGTCAGGGATGCAGCACATTTGCTCCCTCCATGGATCATGTATTGTGGAGGCATATAGGGTAAGTCAGCTTCATCCCAGCTCACAAAAATTGCTGACCTAGGATGCAACATGTTTTTGTGTACTTCCTCTCTGCCTTCCTCTTTATACAAACTTTATTCCACCAGATTTGCTCAGGTTTGCAGTTTTCAGTCATCCAGTCCCCAGGCCAAAATTGCTCACTGAGGAGGGAAGTCCTATTTTATTTCCATGAAGCATTCCTTCCCAAGCATGGTCTGGATTTCTCATGAATTCTGTTTTGCCAAGATGGACAACTTTATGTCAGTTGCAAAACAGAGCCAGCAAGTGCTTTCACACAGTCCTGCTTTCCGTGAATCTTTGCTGAATCTGGCTCTGTCTCTTTGTTAGGATTTTTGCTTGTGTGGCAGTGCTGGAAGACTGTGGAAAAACATCTCATTTTTTGTGGGGATGTGATTTTCTACTGGGAGGATAAGAAGACCAACAGGTAAATGCAATGGGGAAAACCAAGTTATTTCAGTTATCACCAGAAGAGGACAGCCATTTAATCCACACCCAAAATAATTTCTAAAATAGTGCAGATGTCTGCTACGCAATGGCAGGAAACTTGTAAACAACAAAAGATAATGTCCTTTTATTGGGCAATCCCTTCTGCTTACAGCCTGCAGACGTCAGTTCTTCTCAATTTCCTCACAGGTAAATGTCTTCAAAGCCAGCCTCGATAAGTTGCCTGTTCTCCTGATTACTGGCCTTTCACAGAGAAGGAAGTCAAACACTGGAACAGGTGTACATAGAAACTGTGAGAACTCAGTCCATGGAAATACTCAAAACATGACTGGACACAACCCTAAGGAACCTTTCTATCTTCAGTGTTGGCCCTGCTTTGATGAGGGGTGGGATGACCCTCAGTGGTCTCTTCCAGCCTCTGTTTAACATCTGACTCCAAGAAAGAGAGTTAATTCTTCTGTGGCTCAGCTTGAACTTGTTGCATTTCCTGTAAGGATGATGGTTAGGCATCTTTTGTTAAGGCTGTTAGTTACATTTTTCTGAAATGGGTGACCTTTCTTGAGGCCACTCAAATATTGCTTATTAATATTAGATATGCTGTATAAGCTCTTTAACATATTCTTTACTGCTATTAACTACAGTGAGATGGGCTCATAGTCCAGTGACTATTTGCTAGAACTCAGAGCAACACGAGCTATCTGTCCTCTAACACCACTATTTTTGTCCTTTCTGAATATCAAAAACATTTGCCAAAAACTTGCCATTTGTTTTGCTGCCTTCTCTTGATCTACAGTGTATAAATCATCCTGTTCTTTTTCTAGCTTTAGATGCTGTGCTCAAGCTACTGTGTGATGCAGTTGTAAAAGTCCTTTTAAACATTTCATTTCATAGTCCTACAAGTCCTGATCCAGATCTTGGAAATGTTACTGTTCTTCTAATACTCTCTTCACTTCAGCATTCATAAATAAACAAAAAATAAAAAAATTATCTCGTTCATGCCTCCCTACTGTCATGATGTGTGTTGCTCATTATCTCTTCTCCATTATTCCTTTAATTCCCCCCTCCCCTCCCCAAATATTTCCCTGTTGGGAGAGAGACTATTTATAAGACCATGTAGTGGCAGGACAAGGGTGAAAGGATTCAAACTGAAAAAAAGTACCTTCAGCTAAGATATTAGGAAGCAATTCTTTACTCTGGAGTTGATGGGGCACTGCAATAGGTTGGCCAGAGAAGTCGTGGATGCCCCATCCCTGGAAGTGTTCCATGCCAGGCTGGGTGGGGCTTTGAGCAGCCTGGACCAGTGGAAGGTGTCCCTGCCCAAGTCAGGGCGGTTGGAACTAGATGACCTTGAAGGTCCCTTCCAACCCACGCCTTTCTATGATTCCGTGATTTAAACACGCTCTTGCGCCTTGGCCTTTTAAATTCTCAATGCACACCAAGAGTTGCCTACCTGTAGTAGATAAGCACTGCCATTCCAAAACGGTTTGCTAATACACATCCAGTTTTCACTCCCTCCCATGCAAATGGAGAAAGTGGAGATGGAGGCCGTACCCCAAAGCCTCCTAGATGTTGGGATTGTCAGCCTGGAGGTTGGTTGTCCATTTTGTTTGCTAACAGGGAAGAATGTGAGTGATGGAAGAAAACAAAATGGAAAGTCAGCAGCACCGTGTCCTGTCCCACATATCCGGCCAAGCTGCTGGGTTTTATGGCTGGTAAATGGACTAGTAGACCCTACATTTCTTTTTGTAGACTGAGGAACTGATGGCTATCTGTCTACATGTCTTCCCATTGCCTTTTAGTTCAGACCAAATAAAAGTCTTTCCACACACTGGTGAAAGCAACCTTGTGGTTTTTCATAAGCATAGAAGTAATTTGCTGAATTCCATGGAATGGCTTTTTGCACAGGGTCTGCACGGTTCTTGCAAATTAAAGATCTTTAGCAAGGTACTCAGCTTCATTCTTCGGCCATAAGATGAGAGAATGAACAATAATTTGTGGTAGTTAACCAAGGTTATTTGGCTGAACTACTCAATCCTTTATAGATCACTTAATAGCCATGAGGGTGCAATATTTTAGATACAGTATCAAATTAATGTCTACAAGTTCTCACCTTGAACACCATTCATTTCTCAGTGCACACAGCAGGATGATTTACAATGAGTTCTAGACAGTAAAAAATGCATATACCAGTATCAAATTATTCTATATCTTAGGCAGCTTTTCAGTTTGGGGGTTTATGAGGCGAGATTATTTCTCTAGATGCACACATAACCATCTATTACAGTCACCTGAAACACGTGTTTCTGATGGATGGCAGATGCACAGATATTCATTTGGCCTTTTTCCCTGTCCTCCATAACCTCTCTGAGACCTTCATTGTATAAAGATCTCTCAAGTGTTCCTTATGCTCTTTAGATGGTGTGAGGGTGAAAAATAAGTTTTTGGACAGAAATTATCATGGCTCTCACTTGACAGTTTTGTTGGTTGCTATATTCAATTTGGAGCATATTTTTGCTCAGCCAAGCAAATGTATTAGAGCATATTAAAAAAGTGAAATAGAGAAAAGAGAAAGTCAGGAGGTCTGCTATAAAAGTAGTCATACTATTTTAATAACATGGGAAGAAAAATATAGACTAGTTTCTCCTTGCTGTCCTTCAATTAATTTTTAAATATGTGTTTTGAAATACTGCTCCTAAAATAATGAGCTTTTCCTCAACTTCTGCTAACAAGTAAGCATGAAATCATAAAAACATAGAAGGTTTTGGTAGGAAGAGACCTAAAAGATCACCTTGTTCCAACCCCTTGCCATAGGCAGGGACATCTTCCACAGGTACCAGGTTGCTTTTGTTTCTTTGGTAATTCACTGGTATACTTTGTGCTTTTGTGTATCAGATCATTTTATCTCAGCTTCCAGTCTAGCTGCCACAGAATACAACCCTGATACAACAGTCTTGATTCATTTTTGCAGCTCAAATCACCTAATTTCCGGGTGGTAAGGATAGTGTGAGAGTAGAAGGGCTCAATTAAAAAATTAGAGGGCACTCCATGACATGATCTTCTTTGGGCTGGAAAAAGAGAAGAACTGTGTCATAAAATTTAAACCATGGGGAACATTTTTGCAACTTGAGATAGCAAAATACTGAAAGACAAGTCTATCAACTGCTATTAAAGACAATATTGATGCAGGACAGGAATGCGCTAAATAGCTGAAAGTCATCTGGATGCCTCTTTCATTTTTACTGCTTTTTAACAGATACTCCAAATTTTATGCTTATACTTAGTCCTGTAATATTGATACACAACCTTAAACTGAGCAGCTGTTGCCCTGATTTAGAGTTTCTTGCACAGTTAGGATTTGCTGTGCTGTACTTCTGATAACATTCTTGGCCGTAGAGAAACCTTGTAGATATTTCCAGTGGTGTCTTAAAATACTCCTGTCTTCTACTTCCATTGACTTTAGTTAACTGAATAACATCTCACCTTATTATGTTCTATTTTATAATGTGGGATATATATATGTATATATGTATAGGCATATAGGCAGTGACCTTTTAGGGGCTGGGTGAAAGGCATCTGCTACCTTGGGCAACAATTTTGTGGTCTTTATGCATCAGAATTTGATTCTGAAGGCTGATTTTCCTAGAGAGGCACAAAGAGGAGCAACGGCAGTGCTAAATGTTCCCCTTTGCACTCATTTACATAAGATTGATTGTGCTTCTTATTACTCCACATAATTTCCTGTATAAAAAAACTTGTCTAAAAAGAAATTTTTTATTCACCTGAGAAATGAAAGCCTGTGCTATTTGAATAAGCAGAGATTTAAGTGGTACACATGAGGAAGGAAGGACTTCAGCGCTACTCACCCAGCAAAAGAGTCCGATCTGACAGTTTTAATGCATAAACAAGATTTTGGGTTATAAATAGATAAATCTGTTAAAAACACTAGCAACTCAAAGCAAAACAAACCAAAAAGAACGGTGGGAATGAGGGAATAGGTTGCAATTAGAAAACGAAAGTATGTTACCGTATAACTCCATGGTGCCCTCAAGTTTTGGACATTGTGTGGCCCTTTCTGCTCACTCAGTCTTTTAGGAAGGAAAATAGCAAGATTGGAGGAGAAGCATGGAGGTGGGAAAGAATGGTCAAAATTGTCATGATATGGTGTGATCCTTCTCTTCAGCCTGGGGAGATGACCAAAACCTATGAAAACTGCCGGAAAAGCTGAGGATTATGACCCACAGTCTCTTTCTGTGCTTGGACTGGTGGTTGTCTTACAAAGCTGGTAGGAGCCAAGCTCAAGGAGTCAAGATGAATATTGCTCACGAAATGAGCAGTTGAACTATGAAATTCCTTACTGTGCCGTGGACTGTAGAAGTTCACATTAGTTCAAGAAAGGATTAGGGACATTCATGTAAGGAAAGTCTTCTGGTGACTACTAAATACAAAGACCCCCATCTCCAGGACTGCCTGAGCTATAGACCACCAGATGCTGAGGGAGTGTTCTGGGCATGTAGCACTACATGAGCTCTTTGCACTCACACAGCTTCCTGTGTGTCTGGTTTGCTCTCACCGAGAACAAGCATTTCCATGTGTGGAAAATTTGCCTGAAAAGGGTATCAGATTTTTTACAGAAAGCCAAATGGCCCAACCCCTGCCAACTGTCTTGTAACAGCAGCTAAAACTCAAAGCTTTAGCAGAAGATAAAGAGTGCTATGATGAAATTCCTCTGGCTGTGGATGAGGAAAACTCCCCTCCTTCACAGAAGAGTGTCCATGATGTTTGATAAACCCACAGAAAAGCAACATTTGTTCGCTGTTATCCTTGAACACACAAGGGCTATTTGCAGATCGAGGTTCAGCTGCATCCTGCAGCTCCAATGTCTCTGAAGCAGAGCATGCCAGCAGACGTGAGAGGATATTGGGACTGCTATTGCACATGCTTCCCCTCTTTTGACTCTCTTTCTCTCATAATCTGCTCCTGGCGGCTGCTGAGCCCCATCAGTTAGCTCTGGCAAGCTTTCACCCTGTTCGAGCAGTGCCGCCATGAGGGAAATTACATCCAAAAGCACAGTCATTCTAATGAAAGGATGAGTATGGCATCTGATGTCACAGGATGACTGAAACAGTAGCTGGACTTCAACCCACAGTGTGCACTTTCTGCTGGCCATGAAGCATCTCAGATCTCATGCCAAGTCTCCTTCCCTCCTGTTTTGCTGGATGTGAAGGGGCCCAGGCCATCATGGCAGGAGACTCCAAGCTGCAGAGTACTGATCACTCTCTTGCCTTCTACTACACAAGCCTTGAGGATTAATGTATTCAATCAAGGGTGCTATTATGATAAAATAAGACATCTCATTCATGTATCAAATGAAACATAAATAGCTCATAATAGAACATATGAAAAATCTCCCACCAAGACTATTTATATTCTCCCATTCATGCCTGAGTCACAGTGATTTCCATCTTTAAATTTAAGTCTATTTTATTTGGATTTTTGAGTATTTCTGTTTAAGGATTTTCAACATTTTGGCTGTATTTGTTCCTTAAAGATTTGTTCTTTTTTATTGTACCATCTTTTAGTTGATAATTACCTTCTAAGCATATTTAAAGCCAGCTGGTTTCTGACTGGTGAAACAAGTCAGAAACTCCTGGGGGAGCTGAAAATATATCTTCAGCCAATGGACAAGTCCTCACAAAAAAATTTCATCTGTCTTTTGTCTTTCTTCTCCCTCCATTCTGTTTGATCACCTTTTCTCCTCTCCTCCAATGCAGTAGTTCCGTCCTACCTGGGAGCCTTATAGGGAGCATAATATTTGTTCTTGCAGGCATGATGGTGGTGGGAATTGAGGACAGTTGAAGGCAGTGCCTTGGGCTGGACCACGCTGGGCGTGTGAAGCAGTAGCTGGCTGCCTGCAATCTCAAACTTTTTTCCTTCCTAGTAAAATGGTAAACCACACTGAGCTTGGGCAGGAGGAAAACATTACTGCATTTTCCTTCCAGAAGGAGCCAAAGCAATCCAGGAACCAAGCTATGAGGAGCTGGGGTGGGGTGAAGGATAAAGAGATTTTCCTCTTTCTTTAGTATTTTGAGCAAAGGAGACGGTGGCTGCAGAGGGATTTCAAGGCTAATATGGCAGCCAGCAAAGGCTAAACTGGGATATAGGAATTGACAGAGCTAGGCTGGATGGGCTCACAGTTGGTTTTGCTGGAGCTTGAGTTGCAAAGGTTGTCTACAAGGGGCTGGAACAGACATGATTTGGAGTAGAAAAGGCCGTGGGGTATATGTGTATTTGCTGAGAGGGAAGGACTGAAGCACATCACACTCTCCAGAAAGGAGGGTCAGAAGTCATAGCTTTGAGAATTGCTGTTTTAAGTGTGGTTTGCCTGTTTATCCTCTCCCAAAAAGATAGACAAAGCAAATTCCTTCATTTCATTGCATCTTTGGGATTAATGTGTAATTACAAATGACACATTACTGCTGTATATGTATGTTAAAAGGCAAAACAAAGGAAAAACAGATGGAAAGGCAAGGTGGCTTTTGTTGGTCCTTCACTCCTCAGGAGAATTTATTTGTCTGGCTTGAGACACAGGCCCAGAAAATTGTCTTGGTGTTTATATTGAAGGAAGAAAAGACCGAGATTTGTGGGCCTAAGCATTATGCTGAGCTGCACACAAATTCATTAAAAAGTACTGACCTCAGACTTTGGGCACTTTATTTCCAGTGTATATTTCATGTTCTTTCACTGTTTAAGTGACTAGAAACAATCTGGGGCCCTTTATTTTGGATGCCAGCTTGACAATTTTTAGGTGAGGCTTGTGTTTGTTTTTCTCAGCAGAGAAGTGTGTCACTCTGAAATAAAATCTAATTTTCTCATTCCAGGAAGAGTATAAGACAGAGACACAATCTTCAGCAGGTTCAACAAGGGACAGAGTAACACAGACAGACAGTGAGGGACCGGACAAAGGTTCATCCTCTAACATCCATAATGTCATGACCGTGAGTGCTGGGGGAGTACCAGAGGAATGAGACAGGGAAAACAGCCAGGCTTGGTGCCCTCCCCAAATTCCTTTCAACTGCTGCTGGCAGAGATCAGCTATAGAAAACACAGGCTGAACCTATAGGGATTTCTGGGCTAACGTTACAGAGATTTTAAACTCTTAAGCTGTACTGGGTCAAAGACTCAAAAACCAAAGAGTGGTGATTACTCTTGAAAACCATGATCAGTGCAACGCTGAGGCTGAATGCTCAGGATCTGCAATGGAGTTGTCCATCCACCTCTATGAGCTAACTAGAACAAAGCTAACATGAGTCCTCTTTTGCACCCTTGCTTCCCCTCCTTGTGGTTAAGAGGAGGGAGGGGAGTGTGGTGTCTGGAATCAGAGGCTGCAGTTGGGGTGGTCAATATGTCTTTGGGTTTTGTTTTTGTTGTTTGATAACATTGAGAGTAGAATGACATCTGAATCCAACTCCTCTTTTATTATGTCATAAACATTATTATGTAGTTTTATGGAATATCTTTACGTTGAGACAAGCCTGTTTCTCTAGTGAAAATTGGGACAAGCCTGTTTCTCTAGTGAAGAAGAAGTAACATTTTCATTCCTGATTAGGTTTTTATTGTTGTTTGGTTTGGGGTTTGGTGGGATTTCTTTGTTATTCACAAAACTTCATCAAGAAGCTCACATACAAGAAAAGGTTAAGATCCACATGCAAATAAAAACTTGGCAAGTAACATGTTAGTTTGCTTTTCAATGGGAAAAAAAAAAAACAGCTGATGATTCCAGTGTCTTACATTTTACACATCCTTTTATAAATAAATTAATGTCTTCCTTCCTACAGTTGCAAGCCCTTGCGGAGTTCCTCCACTGGGACATTTACACCCTTTGCCTCTAGTTCAGCTGGATGAAGTCTTTGCTTTTGTTTTTGTCACTTTGCTTATTTTATTTCCTCTTTGTTTATCTTCTCCTCTTCTCAGATACTTTTTATAAACACCCATTAGCAACGTGCAATCACAGCCAAACTACCAGTGCTGGTCACTGTTTAAACATGTGAGTGTCGAGGAGGGGAAATGGTATATGGTCCTAATCCAGGCAGCCAGAAGCACATCTCTAATACTCTGATACTGTGTAGTGATGGAAGATTGTGCATGAAGTTGTAAGTGGAATGAAAAGGGGCTTTGTGGTAAAATCAGGGGATGGAAGAGGATCATGCCGGTGCTCCCTGAAATAAACATTCTTGGAAAAATTCTTAAATACGTCTCCTTCCTTTGACACCATAGCTCACCAATATTCCGTATTTATTTTTCTAATTCAAGATTAAGAGACCACATAGTAGCTAAAAGTCACCCACTAATTACTTTTGTCAAACTTATATCAATACTTACATTCCTATAATTTTTAGACCCTGAATGGTTTGTTTTGGTGTTAGCCAAAACTAGTAGTGACAAATGCACTTCTTAAATTGATAAAAATACTGATTCAGTCAACAGGCCTCAATTTTTGTCATAATCTTTAGAATATACTGAGTTACAGTAATGTCAATGATGTGAAACCAGTTATGACAGGAGATAATTAATGTTTGTAAGCTGGAAGGAGGTTGCAGTGTCATGTAAAGCTGTGCAGGGATACCCAGATGGACTGGTCCTGAACAATAATTTCAGTCAAAAATTCAGAGCATGCTAATCCTATCAGAGCATGGCACTAATGTAAGTGCAAGTATTTTATGATTTAGTCTGGCATTATATTGAGTCATTTGAACATAACAAGATGCCTCATAGCTGTCCTGGGCAAGAACATGCTATGAAGCCATAGCCACAGAGATGAAAACAATCCCCTGCAAAAGTCTGTCATCTTTATTTTGCTGCTAGAAAACTCTACAGATGCTTTTTGAAAAGTGAAGAGCAAAACAAAGCAAATCAACTCTTAACATCATGCAAGAACAAAGTGAGAACATATCAGCAATAACACTGCATATTAATAAACTGAGCATTTTAAGCAGATGTTTCTACTGTACATATGAAAACAGCAAGTTAAATTTAAACAAATTCTAATGTTATGGAGGATCTTAAGCAAGACAAGTATGGCACAGGCTTTTCATTGAAGTGAGAGCATCTATCATATGAACGTGGAGGTACTAAATAGATAAAGAGAGAGACTTTATGTAACTCAGGCATATTATTCCAATTGGGATTTCATTCCAGTTGGATATATGCTCAAGAGATGGTTTCTCTGTGACTGCTGTATTTCTAGATTCCCCTAGACAATTGCTATACACAAGTAATATCTCAGTTTTCTATTTGCACTGGGTAATTTCTTTGGCCTTCACCAGTCTCACTCTCACCAACATTTGCTATTTGTTAGTCAGTCAGTCTGTTTATAAAAGATGGACTTGATTACGGCTCCAGCTGGGAGTTTTATTGGAGCAAATTCTTCCAGATAAGGTTGTGGTGAAACCAGATACTAGGAACTGTTCTGGAAATGTTGAGAATTTCCTTTTCCTTTTCCTTTTCCTTTTCCTTTCCTTCCCTTTTTCCTGAGTTTGGGTACAGAATTAGCAGATGTCATGGAGTGGGAAAGAAGTTTTTTCTCTTTAACTTGAGAAATCTAACACTTTTTTTTAAAGGTATGGACGTCAAGCACAAAGAGATGAACACACGTGCTGGTGTGTCACAGGTCTGGATATTAACAGGAAAATCACACAACATTCAAGACACAAGAAAAAAAACCCACCCTGTAACACCATTGCTCTTCATTTGTTGCCATGAAAAGTTATCACCAGGTGTTCATACAAAGTCATCAGACAGCTTGCCAAGCTGCAAATAGCAGTGTATTAAACTCAGTTGTGTGCAGTTTCAATGTCCTAGATTTTTTAAAAATATTACCAGAGGCAATTTTTGTTTCCAGTTTTGGGTTAGCACACAACTGAAACTCAGTGATGCTCAGCCAAAACCCACAAGTCTTGCCTGGTTTTGAATCAAAATTCTACAAAACCACAGTGTTTATCATGGTTTCTACATGAAGTCATAATTAACCCCAGGTTTGCTCAAAACTTTGTCCAAGTTAACTAAAAATTTTGTAAACTGTGGGGAACCTGACTGAAGTATTGGGTAAGTATGAAAACATAAGCAGATACTTGAGTTCAATCTGATCCTAAGTTTTGCTGAAAAAGTTTCAAATTACTGTAACTTCAATCTGATTATTTTATCCCAGGAGGTAGATGTTAATAGAGATTCATTTAACTTCTGAACTCCAGAAATCTGTAAGGATTCAATGTTATCCAGGACTCCAGATTTACCACAAATGCACTACAATACACTTTCTCTAAAGTATTTCTATTTAGAAAATACTCTTTTTACTCAACCTGATGATTTTCCTAACAAGAAAATCAAAAATTCTGGGGATGTGGAGGCGGTGTTTGTTTTGTGGGGGTTGAGGTGGGGTTGGTATTGTAAGAGATACGTGTTCTTAGCTAGCTTCATGTAAATACAGTTATTTCTGTTCTCAGATTTACTATCCAAAGCATTCTTCTAGGGCATCAGTAGGAAATGTTCACTCATATACATTTGGAGCTATTCAAAAAGAAAAAAGAGAGATGAAGAGACAGTGAAAGAGAAAGACAGAGAGAGAGCATGTCAGAGAAAAAAAAGTCTGTTAGGCCCTTTGTTTGAAAATATGAATAAACTTCTGTGGCTGAAGATACTACTGGAAAATGTGTTGCTTTGGCAAAGGATCATTCTAGGGTGAAATCCTGACCTCAGTGTGATCTCTGGAAGTTTACTTTATCTATACTGTACATAAGCTTCATTGGAAGCAGGGTTTCATCAAGGATCTCGATGCAGGGGATGTTTATTTTCAGATTATTTTTATTTTCTAAAACAGATTTGGATCTAATTACAGTTCCTGGATTTTGTTGGGATGTCCCACATTGGTAAATGCTTAGCACTGAAGAAAATTACATGAAAGGTCATATCCTTAACTCCCACATATGAATGCGTATCTTAATAAATTTAGAGACCAGTAATTTCAAGTAATTAAATGCAACTTGTCCAGGAAATTCTGCTTGGGGAAAAGGTTATAAACCTCAACATTCATACACTTTTAATGAGTTGTTCCTTTTACAAAAATTTATGAAAATTATTCAAGTGCTATGAACAGCATCAAGTCTAAATCAACACTATTTTTTAGCACTGCATTGTTCTAAAAATTTATTGCCATTGAAGTATAACAAATACTAGAAGTAAATTATTTTATTTCAGTTTGAATTCTAAACTGACAATTTTAGCAGCAAGTGTGCTATATAGTCACAACCTACCACTTTAAAACAGTTCAGTATTAAGTACATAGCATATATATACATTACTTTATTAATAACCATAAAAACCTACGCCTTAATTAATTAAAAGACAACAGCCACGTAAAGATTTTGCACTAGCTTAACTCTGGTTTAGTAAAGCAAATTCTCTAAATAGGAACTAAACGCCTGCCAGGAGTTCCGCTATTTGCATCATTAATTCTGACCCTTTACTTGCAAGACTCTCTCTCCCAAAAGTAATTCATCTCAGTTATCATATGACAGCAGAACTTCACACCCAGTGCCAGGCTTCCAATGATTTCTCCCCATATGGCAACTTCCTCAGCTGCATTATGTGCAGTTACTGTGCGTCAGTCTCAGGCAAGCGCGTCTTTTGCATAGCCAGCTTCACTAATAAGCTGATTGCTATTTCTGGAAGCAAAACAATGATTCTTTGTTAGTGATGGGGACATATTTAAGTTTAAAGCAGAAAAACTATTTTACCTTTAGGAATTCCTGGTTTGATTCTAACAGCTAGCGCTTCTCAGGCTCCCATTTCAGTTAGTGGAGAGAAGCAAGCACAAAGTTCAGAGACTTCAAACAATTTGTGCATTCACAGATTTCTTTCTGCAGATACTCATTTCTCCATATGTTCCCATTCTTCCCAGTGTGTGTTAGACATTGAACTCTAGAGCCATAAATAGACCTGCAACTCCTATCTTTATTTGTTTGCGGAACTGGGGGGCTGGTAGTTTAAAGCAGGAGGAATATTGAGAAAGCCTTCCTTTTTCATCCTGACAGTCTATCTGTGCTCACAGACTATGGACTGGAAATCTCCACTTTAGGTATTAGACACAGAGCACGTTTGGCACTGCTCAGCAGAGGTGTCCCTGAGGGAGTGTCTGAAAAAATACTGGTCTAGGGAAATTAAATTCCTCTTTTCTCTGTGACTACAGAAGACGGTACATGTAAGTTATATTTCAGATGATGGATTTACACCAAAGGAGCAGGAAAGCAATAATCCTCTGCACTGAGGCATGTGGAAAATCTTTCACAAGAGGAAGTAATCTAAAGCACTCATGTAAAATACATTCACAGGTCACAAGATCAGAGAGACAGAAGATGACCAGATAACACTAGAGGTAGTACTCACTGCAGCTCAAAATCCTTTAGTCCATAGGATTGTCACACCAAGGAATATTGGTGGATGTTCAAAATCTGTAGACGGGTGCATTATAGAAGGTTTTAAACTAGTCTCTGTCTCACATCTCCTCATTCTCATAAAGTTTTTGGACATACTAATATCCCTATCTTAAAACAAATTCGTAGAATCATAGAATCATAACATCATAGCATCATAGCATCATAGAGTCATAGAATCATAGAATGGTTTGGGTTGGAAGGGACCTTCAAGAACATCTCATTCCCACTCCCCCTGCCATAGGCAGGGGCAGCTTTCACTAGACCGGGTTTTTCAAAGCCACATCCAACTTGGCCTTGAAAATTTCAGGGTTGGGGCATCCAAAACTTCTTTGGCCAACCTATTCCAGCTCCTCACCAAACTCTCAGTAAAGAATTTCTTCCTTATATCTGAGTTAAACCTACACTCTTTGAGTTTAAAGTCATTACCTCTTAACCTAACTCTACATGATCTTGTAAAATGTCACTCTCATGTTAAATAATGCTGGTCCCAGTATGAATCCCTGAGGAACACACTCGCTGCTGGTCTTTTCCTGGTCATCAAGCTGTGGACCATGACTCTTTGAGGATGACCATCCAGCCAATTCCTTATCCACTGAGTGGTCCAAAATGTAGGACGCAGGTATCAATACCACAATGTCTCAGCTGCTGAGTGAGCACTCTACCATTTGAGCCAACTCTCTCTGCTTCCAATGGATGGAGTTACACAGGCTGCAGGGCAGTGTCTTTTGAAAACGAGTAAGTCAAGCATGATGCTGAGACAAGTGGTAACAGCAATAAAAATTTTAATAAAAATCCAAAAGGATATCTATAGAAGAAAGCAAAAAAAAAAAAAAAAAAAAACCAAAACATTTTAAAGCAAGCAGATAGGATAATGGCTGCTCTTTGATTTAATGTCCTGTCTGGGAATGGATCTTCTCTTTGGGCATCTTAGAGCACAGATCCCGGCCCTGGAGAAATGGATTGAAAAGCCAAATAAGAGTTTCTACTCCATCAGATGACTGAAGCTGGAGCTAAGATTCATGGACATCCTTTTGCATATAACAATAAAATTTGGCCTCATACTTTCAGTTGTGTTCACCCTCCTCCCATAGATCTCAGCTGTTGTAAATCATTACTACAACACTCTATAAAATAACACTAGAAGAATGATTGGGTTTTTCATCATTTTTTTTCTTTCTTAAGTGCTTTTGCTTTGTTTGAACACTGATACAGAGAGAAAGTATCTCTTCCTTCAGCGCCATCTTTAAATTAAAGTTTATGTACTTTCTGTACCTTGCCTACAGGAAAATGTCCTTAGTAATTCAAATGGTAAGCAAGAGTAACCTTGAACGGGAAGAAGGGAGAAGAGGTGCCTGCCTCACACAAACAGTTTTCTCACCTCTAGCTATTCCTTGGTTCCAGTTAACTGCTTTTTGTTGGTGCTTTTCCTCCAAGTCCTTCCAGTTACCTTGCTTCTAAAACATTACCTCAAAGAAGCAATTCAGACTTAGAGAATCACATGGTGACTCAGGTTGGGAGGCACTCTCTAGTCTGTCCTCCTGCTCCATGTAAGGCCATCTGTATGGGCAGACCCAGTGTCTCAGGACTTTTTTCAGCTAGATCTCCAGCAATGGGGATGGCACAACCTTGCTGGAAGTGTTCCGATGCAGGTTTCTCCTCACAGTGAAACAAATTTTGTCTACATCCATTGCAAACTGCTCCTGTTTCAAAGCATGCCCACCAAACTCTGCAAAAACACTTAACAACACAAAACTGAAAGACCTGAGATCTTCAACCTTGGCAACCTTCTAATAGGCATTTAAATCTGAAGGATGTTTTTCTGCATATGCCACAACTCCTCTTCCATATTCCCTGAAATATTTCCTGAGGATCTCCATCAAACTGGAGTGAAAGATGAAAAGTCATGGAAGTACCCTATATCACACAATCCAGAGATATCAATTATATCAAGTCTTGGTCTCATGATCATGCAAGGTTTTAAAATGTATTCAGCAGCTCGTGTCTTTTTAGAGTTGCAGGGTCATATTTTTCAGGAAAATTGTATTCTTCCTCAAGATTGTGTTATCCCAGATGTCTTATTGGTCTGTACATTTATGGGCTGCTTGTTATCCCAAATTCTTAGTAGTCTGTATATTTATGTGGCTGCCTTTTTTCTTTTGATCTGCTGTTGGCTAGATGCAAACTAACGAACAGATTTGCCAAGAAGCCAACACTAGGTAACATTGCCTCAGAGTGACCTGACCATCTAACACGGACTCCCTGTAAACAGCTTGAAACAACGTTTCAAGTTAGATGTGCTTTAATGTATTTATTTGATTCAAAACAGAAGAGCAAAAGCAAGCGTAAGCAGCCACAGCCAACTGTATGGTCACATATATGAGGGACATATATGAGGCTCAAAGTCCCAAGTGACAGTAAGAGAGTTTTGACATTCACTGAAGACAGATCATCTGGCACTTGGAAGCAGTAAACAAGATTCCTTAACAAACCCACCAAAGCAGTAGCAACCAGAGGAATGAGGGAGGCAGACTGCTGGAGCTATACTGCCAAAGCCATACAAATAAAAGCAGTCATGTGCAGCTGGAATGCTCCCCAAGTATCACATCCTGGCTCTCAAATGGAAACGGCTGCCAAGTGTTTGCTGGATGATGCTGTAGCCCTGCTTACAGCCTCCATTTATTTCGTGCTCCTAAGGCTGAGGATTATTGATCCCCAGCCGTACAATTTAATGCTTTGTGCCCACACGCTTTATTTTATATTAAGACGATCCCAAGTACCTAGTTTCCAGGTTTTCAGCTGCTTTCAAGTAATATTCTCCCTCCCTATTCCAGTCACTAGGTGGTCTTAAAGTTGCTGTGCCTGGCCTAAGGGAGATCTTCAGGGTAATTCGTGGAAAAAGAGCGATGGACTAATAACACCTGTACCACTTCCCTCCCTATTTATGTTTTGTTCCCCCTTCACAATAAGTACAGTTTGTGAGAAGTGAGAATATTCCCCTCCATACAGAAATTTAACAGTATCCCTTCATTAGAGATAGAGATGATTTAAAGCTATTCCAAGGTTCAGTTAAGCCTTCAGAAAGAGATGTATAACTCATAAGGGAATGGTAATAAAAATAATGGTGTACAGTGAAGGGAAAGAGAAGTCTTTTCCTGACCTGTGAGGTTCATTTCATACCAGGAATTACTGAAATTCTGCGGAATATTTCACACATAGCTTAGTTTTTCTGGGTTTCAATTCCACTTCCAGATGGAAGTGGGAATAAACTTTGGGCTAAGTTGTGCAAAACTGCTAAAAAAGGACAGCTGAGCATGTGAAGTTGGGCAGAAACATCTCTAGCATTTAAGGTGCAATTTGCAATGGGAATAGCTAAGGTCTACCTATATTTTATATATTTTTACACTTTCAAAATGCATGTTTTAATACATGGTGGGAAATGTTGATTGGCTTCAGTTATCTGAAGTGTTTACTGCCAGCTGATATGCACCAAGGTGTGCAGTCTCATCTCTAGCTGCCACTTCAGAAAGACACATTTCCGCTGTAGTATCCTGAGTGATACCTGCCACTCCCACATGGATCTCTGGCTATCTCCAGAAGCTAAAATCCCATGCTGGCCACAAAAAATGCCATCTAGCCAATGAAGGATCATGTAGGTATTGCATGCAGAGGCATGATCTAGTCCGTTTGACTTCACTTCAGGAAAATTTCAGTAAAATTAATGGGCATTTTGTCTGAAGACAGAATCAGAACTTCAGTATATGGAAAACATGCACTCACTTCTGACACTTCAACATTCAGCATCTGAACATTACTTAGAAACAGCTTGTGTGAACTCCTGTATGTTTGCAAATCCTAGGTGTCTAATGAAAGGTCACAAAATCAAGAATATTTTCTATGGGAAGTCACCTTCAAGATCGTGTAGTTCAAACCTCACCACAGGGAGTGACAACTTCCACTAGACAAGGTTGCTCAAAGTCCCATCCAACCTGGCCTTGAACACTTCCAGGGATGTGCCATCCACTACTTTTCTTAACAATCTGTCCTACATCCTCACCACCTTCATCTTAAAAAAATTCTGCCTTATATCTAATCTAAACCTACCTTCATTCAGTTTAAAGCCATTGCCCCTTGTCCTATCACTACATGCACTTGTCAAAATTCCCTCTCCAGCTTTCTTGTAGGCCCATGTTATGTACTGGAAGGTCTCTCCCGAGCCTTTTTTTTGCCAGGCTGAACAACCCCATCTCTCTCAGTCTGTTGTCATGGGAGAGGTGCTCCAGCCCTCTCATCATCTTCCTCACCCTCCTCTAGACCCACTCCAAACGGCCCATGTCCCTCTTAACTGGGGGGGGCCCAGAGCTGGACTCCAGGTGGAGTTTCCTGAGAGCGGAGTAGAGAGGGGCAGAACCACCCTGCTGGCCTCGCTTCTGATGCAGCCCAGGACAGGGTTGGCTTTCTGGATTGTGAGCACACATTGCCAGGTCATGTTGATCTTCTCGTCAACCAACAGCCCCAAGTCCTTCTCCTCAGAGCTGCTCTCAATCCATTCTCGGCCCAGCCTGTATTTGTGCCTGGGATTGCCTTGCCTCAGGCTCTGGGCCTTGCACTTGGTCTTGCTGAACTCCCTGAGGTTCGCATGGGCCTACCTCTCAAGCCAGTCCAGGTCCCTCTGGATGGCATCCCTTCTCTCCAGCAAATCGACTGCACCACAGCTTGGAGTTGCCAGCGACCTTGCTGAGGGTGCACTGGACCCCACTGTCCATGTCACCAGCAAAGATTTTGGACATCATGGGTTGCAGTGCCAACCCCCGAGCCATCCCACTCATCACCAACGTCCACTTGGAATTATGAGCCATTGACTGCAGCACTTTGAGTGCAACCATACAGCTAATTCCTTATCCACTGAGTGGTCTATCTGTCAAATTCGCACCTCTCCAGTGTAGAGATAAGGATGTTGTGTGGGACAGTGTCAAGATGTGAGTCTTCAGCATTTTCCATATCAGAAACTACCACCATTCATTTTTACTCTACCAACAAAACATTTTTTTCTGCAATTTATCACTAAATGATGACTGAATTACACAGGCAAGTGATGACTAAATTACACAGATAAGTAAAGAGGACCCCTGGTTAGCCATAAATCATGGAAAAGTGCCAACTGTCAGAGGTGTTTTAAATATCCATAGGTGATTACTACTTTTAAAATTAAAATATTTTAAAAATACCCAGTAGGGCACGCAAAGCCTGATCTGCAGATGGTGAAACTCTGACTAGTTTCATTGTAGACTCTAGCCCCTAATTTTAATTTAATAGAGCAGCCACACAATTAAATTGCCATTAATATAATTTATTTAGGATTAAGAAGCATGTGTGTAGTGAATATGAAATATATAAGCTTCTAATGACCAGCTGCTACTTAATTTTATTGTCTTTCTTAGCATGAACTCGAGTGAATGATATCCCAAGCAGAAAATATCTCATACTGAAATTCTTACAGAGAAACGCCAAAACGACCACTAGTCCTTTCAGTAGTGTTAAACTAATGTTAAGCTAACTAGAATGTTTGACAAGTGCTTAATTAGGAGATAGATAAATAGATAGATCTCAAATGTATTCTACAAACCAGAATTATTTACAAATATTCTATGGTGGAAGGTAATGTAGAAGATGGACTGAGAAGCATGATTTGAATAACTAATACAATGAAATATCAAATTATCATAATAGTTCTTCTCTCTGTAGACCAATTGTCAGAGTGTGTGTGTGCACTGAGCTGGAACTTCACTCTGTTAGACTTGCCAGTAAGTTGGCCTGAATGGCAAGTGATTGAAATAGACTTATCCAATAGATCTAATCTCATGTATGGATTTAATTTCACATATGGGTACATATACAGCTTTTCTCTCACTTTTTTTAAAAATTATTTTTTTATTTTGATACAAACAGAAACCTGTTACCCATAGAGGAGATGTTCAGCAACATCTGTCACAGAGGCCATCACAGCTCTGCCATCTTCTCAACCACTTTTGAATCATCACCAGTTCAGAAAAATATGTGCTGTGGGTGTTTACTTGCGGTAGCACATTTGTGGTACTAGTACTTCTTTGGTACTAGTTTGAGGATTCCACCAAGGATTTGTAGAACAAAGAGAAAAAGTGTGTATCCCCTAAATATCTGTCCCTGTATGGAAAATAGTGTTTGGAACCCAAGTTGTAGTCTATTTTCTTTTTCCTGTTAAATTAAAGAAAAAAAAAAGCTATTTGATACCCTTTGAAATGATTCAGAGGAATCATGTTTCTTGTTATCTGAAAATATAATACAGATCCAGGTCCATCTTTCCTATTCTGCAGCTTATCCTTGGTGGAATCTGCTGGGCATAGTGCCAAATCACAGTGGTAAACACACTTGAAAAAATGCCATTTGTCATCCAAGTTATTGGAACAGAGCCCAATAACTGAATGTCGGGAGGCCACCGACTGAACGCCATGAAAAGCACTGAGGCTAAAGATTTCTGGGTGACTCTGGTACACTTGGCTGCCCTTGTGGAAAAACACCCATATTGATGCTAATGTCCAGCTATTTCATTGCTACGAACAACATTTCCCTCTCTAAATATCAATTTATTATTTTACAAGTGAAAGTCACTAGATTCAGGGATTAAATTATCACCTCTGCTTGCACAATAAATAGGCAGAGACCTGTCTTCCTCACCTCTGAGTGCATCATGAGGTGGAGGCTGGAGGTGCTCCAACACTCTAATCAACAGTGTTTGCACACCCAGGAATGCTGTCTTGGGGAGCCTGCTGAGAACAACAGAAAAATCAGTTAAACATATTTTCCTTTAACAGAGGCTGCAAATTAACTTGCTATAAGACCTGCTCTTCGTTTTCCCTACATAAGATGAATAATATTAGCAGAAGTTGACAGTTTATTTCAGGACAACATGCTAAAATTGCTGTTCCTACACATGGTAAGTGGTAGCTGTCTATGCTGTTTTGTAACATCCTGAACCAGGACAGAACAGATGATCCCTGATCCAAAAAAAATTCTGTCAAGTATAGGTCATGGCACAATAAATAGAACAACAAATTGACAAACAATGAAACAATATTGGTCTGTGCCAGTAGCCCTACCATAGCAGAAGCTCTACTTTACAGTGTTTTTTTTCCCAAGATTGCTTAGGAGAGGAATGTTTTAATATGGCTTTTAGAGAAAATTAATATCCTTTGCACATACCTGTGGATTGCCCATCGAGTGTAAGGGGCTGTGTAGAAGACAGCATTGAAATGTTAATTTCAAATTTGAACAAGGAGATGATAAAAGGGCAGGTGCTCAGGGCTGATTAGAATCAAAAATAGGTAGGATAGCAGTAGGCTGAGAGAATGCTTGAGACATCTGCTGAAGAGGAAGACAGAGATGGCAGCAAGGTAAGGGTTTGCTAAGGAAAGGCTCTGTAATTGGAAAATGGACATCTGATCTAGCTGGACGATGATAAGCATTTGTTTAAGAATGTTTTATTGAGCTGGCTGAGATATGATGATAAGTGATTGTACTGGATAGCTGGTAACATGTAGTATCTCAAAGGACAGAGGATGTATATTTTTAATATATATCTTATAATAAATAGAACATATTTATTTTGAAATGCTACATAGCTTGCCGCTCAGCTGAGAAGTAAGGTCTTAAGCATGTTCGTGTTTAAATCTAGTTCTAAAAATACTCCCATTTTTAATTCCCAGCAAAATTAAATCGCAATATGTGTAACCAATAATAAATGAATGCCGCAGAGTGATACCAGGAACCAGCTGGAAGTAGGAGCTAACAGACATCACACTGACTGAGAAAAAAATGGGGAAGTGCTACCTCATGATGAGATTTCAGGAGACAGAGTTAATGTTTGATGCAGAGAAGAAGTCACAAACAGGATTAACAGTATTGCAGCTAATGAGACTTTGGTGCAGCAATGATACTCAGCTTAGATTTTTAAGGAGAGGTCTTGGGCAGGGAAAGAGATTTCTAGGTCATCTGTATTGAGAGGATAATTGAATTTGTGCTCTGTTGACGAGATTAAACAGAGGTAAGATATAAAGATGAGTGAGGATGGAAGCAAGGACAGACATTCGGGATCCCCACTGAGAGCTAAGGAAAGGCAAAGACATGCTTCTGACAGATATGCCGAAGAGAGTAAGAAGACCTGAGAACACCAGAGTAACAGCTGGTGAGAGGAAGTGCAATTTCAAGAAATAGACTAGGACTGCCCCAACAAAAGTGAAGGGCATATCTAAGGATGGAGAAGTTTCCTTAAAATTTTGATTAGAAGACATCATACATTAAGTGTGTCTGAAGATGAATGCAAGGAGAAGGCGATGTCTTCAATGGAACTGAAATGTGTGACCTGAGATTATTCAGTGAGCTTAGAGATGAAAGGAAGAAGGAAGACAGAACAGTAGCTGGAGGAGCAAGGGGAAATCAAGAATACTTTTAATATGAGAAAGGCAATAAACCTTGCAGTAGGAGGTGGGGAAAGCACTAGGAAAGTAAAAATACTTGATGATAAAAAAAGAGAAAAAAACACTTTGCGGAGATTGTGGCAAAGCATGGAACAGAGCTCCTGTGACTGCTCAGGTATGAGGAGAAAACAGTAGAAGAAAAACTTAGAATGGGAGGGAGGTAGGAAAGTTGTGAATAGGAATGGAAGTAAGATGAGACAGATCAGGCCGTATTAATATTTTTTCTCTTGGTGTTGGGATACTTTATGAAAAGGAGTAGTTTCGAGAAACAAGTCAAAGGTGGCAAAAAAGGAAAGGGGACAAAGATAAGTGTCAGTATAAATATGAAAGGAAGCAGAAAGATATAAATAACCTCCCAAATAGATTTATCCAAGTTAAAGGAAAGGGAGATGGTGTAAAGAACTAAAGAGCTGGTGAAACTGGGGGTAACTGTACAGCAGGAGAGGAGATCAAAGGGGAAAGAATAAAATATCAGGAAGACAAATACTTAAGTCAAAGAGAAGGAAAATCATGGGCAGCTGACAAGCAGGTTAAAAACAGTCTGTGCTATGGACATGTTGTATTGTGCCCCTCATGACCCAGAAACCAAATCCACCTCTGTGCACATTTCTGTCAGATAATTGTAATGAAGTTTTTGTGTTTCTATATCAAGGCTAATGTGTTGTTGTGATGCTGTCATCCGGATTTTTAAGAAATGTGCTGACACCATTTGTTCTTTTGGCACAGGCTCAATTGTGCCCTTCTGGCACAACTGGTAAGGGCCATTTTCTGTCAATGGGAATGAGGTAGCAGTTTGTTTATATAGGATGGTTGTCCAGGGAATAAAGCAAAAAGGCAGGATCTTTTCTCCTGTGTTAGGATTAGCTCCACAGCAACAGAGTGGCAGAGATTGCAGCTAGAACAGCTTAATTCCTACCAACATAAGGGTCTTTGTTGTTGAGGTGGATGAAAAAAACACTTTATTAAATGTAATGCAGCCCATAAAGGGGAAAGTCCTGGCCCCATCTTTTGCCAGTTGCACTTATCTCCCTCAGTTTGAATTGACAGCGTGATTTGGAGAACAAAACTGCTGTAGGTTGCAGAAAGCAGACTTTGCTGTTGGTCCAGAGAACCTTGTTTTAGCAGGACTTCCACTTATCAGGGATCCACTGCTGTGGCTGGTCACATGTCTCTCCTACTCCTTTGTGTAGTTTCGGTCACCTTTATCACATGCCTCTTTATTCCTAAACTTCCTCAACTGGGACACCAATGGCCAAAAGGGGATTGTTCAGGCAGACCCAAGGTAAACTAGGTACCACAGGTGTTCAACACTTTCCTAAAGCAGGTAATTTTTGTCGGTACTTTTATTCAGGGAAGTGAATAAAATTAGGAATTAAAAAAAAAATCTGGGTTAGAGTGTCATGAAAGATCACTTAGATAGGTGATACAGACAAGAGAGCAAATCAAGCCCTTCTGTTTATAGAAGAGCATTTAGAGAGTGCTTCGAGTGACAGCAGATGGCTTCCATAATTTATGATGGACTGTCAAGGTGTTTTGAGTAGCAAGAAGTTCTCTGGAACACATTTCTGGGAAAGTATTGTAGGTACTGTAGTAAAGATGTGGAGTTCAACCTCTGTTTAGTCTTTTCTAATGCAAGTACGTGAGCTAACACTGACTGAGAATATTGGTCTTTATCTCTTTTCTTCTCCTGGCTTTCAAAAGAGCATGGCAATGCCCAGCTCCTTTGTACAGGTGAGCCAAGTGCTAATTCACTCTGTATTACTTTCTGATGCTACTATAGGCTGCTGTTAAGAGACAAAATTAGTCTAGAAAATTATTTATTTTAAAATGTACACCTCTGTGTTTCTGTCAAAGCGTAATGTAATATCACCGTTAACATTTGCCCCAGGCGAATTCAGTAAAGTAATAGGAGTTGCTTAACAGCATCCACAGCTCTGGAATTTTTCTCAGAAATAACATAATGCCAGAAGTTATGTGCGTCAGGAGACTTTCAGTGGTGGTCTGAACACTGGTATAACCTGCATGTTAGGTACTTTTAGGTATGGTGTAAACTCTGCCCCACTCACCTAACCACTCAGATAGGGAAACTACAGGTATATAGGACTTAGCAAGGGCATGCACCCTCAAAATAGGGCAGTATGATGAACCAAGGCCACATATATTAATTTTGACATTTGTGAAACCAGCTGATGGAAATGTCTAATATAAGATATAAGGTGAAAAGCTGTCATGAGAAGCTTCCATGATGCCCAGAAAAATGAAAATGTGCTTTTCATGTTACATCCATGAATTATTTATGATAATAAACCATAGTGAATTAGTTGAGAAAACAAGCAAAGGTTTCTGATTGTCTACTACCAAAGTACAGCACAAACCTGCTATCATTACACGGACAAATAGTCCCATGGCCTTCTCTGGGAACATTTTTATGATCAGAGGCCGCTCCTTTACACTGAAGACAACTCAACAGTATAATAACAGATAGTATACCAACAAAATGGTATCTTATTTTGCTATCATATTTTCTGTCTATATATTAATTTAGTACATGTTTCGTCTTCTGATTAAAGTTGTTTTCCAAAATTTATAGATGGTAATATTTTAATGTGTTCTGACTTAGAGCAGATCTTCATATCTTTGGTACTGAGTGCATTAAAATACATGTTCCAGGGAGAAACAAATGGAGCTGCGTGGGTCATTCACATCTGACTTTCTCTGCTCTTCCACTTTTTCTGTTCTTACCCCTGTACCCTTGAGTCTATCTCATAGAATCATTCAGGTTGGAAAGGATTTTTAAGATCACTCAACCCAGCAGTTAAACTAGTACTGCCAAGGTCACCACTCAACCATGTCCCTAAGCATCACGCAGACTTTATTTTTTAATACCTTCGGGGATAATGACTCAACCACTTCCCTGGGCAGCCTGTTCCAATGCTTGACCACCCTTTCAGTGAAGAATTTTATCCTAATATCCAATCTAAATCTTCCCTGGCACAACTATAGACCATTTCTTTTTACCTGGGAGAAGAAACCAATCCCCACTTCAGTACAACCTCCTTTCAGGTAGTTGCAGAGAGCAATAAGGTCCCACCTGAGCCTCCTTTTCTCCGCATAAAACAAGCCCAGCTCACTCAGCCATTCCTCATATGACTCGTGCTCCAGACCCCTCATTTGCTTCACTGCTTTTCTTTGAATGCCTTCACTGTGTCAGTGAGCTGTTTGCAGGTTGCCATCTAAAACACAACAGCCAGACTTCACTCTTGCCTTGAACTTAATATCACATAGTGTCACCCTGGATTTACATCCTGGTGAATGACTCAGGGGCAGGTGTGCTCAGCTCCAGGACAGAGGGACTGCTGTGCAGCTGCTCCTGGTTTATAAACATCCCCTTTCCCTTGCCTTCAACCAGAGCTCAGACACTCACTCTCGTTTGATTCTGTGTCATCCCACGCTGTCTCCCCACCGGGCAGCTTTCCTCAGATGAAAGACTCATTAGATCAATGCTTTCTTGTCCCTTGCTTCTGCAGTCTCTATCAGATCTCAGAAAAAGTGTTCATCCTGTCTGCAGCCTGACAGAGGGTAGGTCACTTAGGGTCTCCTTTTTAACAACAGCAGGTCCTGCCCTGCCAAACTTCTCATCAGCAGCATGAACAGCTGCAGCAAGGAAAATGGGAAAAAGCCACTTCTTCTAACCCAGAAGCACACAAGGAAAGCACAGGTGTAGCTCACACCAGGCCATTTGGTTCAGAGTCACTCAGGAAGGGGAGATATTTTTGAAACACTTACACAGGACCACCAAGGTCCTTTATAAGCAATTATGAAGACAAATGACCTCACATTTGTTCCCATTCAGTGTCCTGTGGCTTCTAGATGAAAATATGTGGATGAACAGTTGGAGTGAGCCTATGCCGCAGCCAACATCAACGTTCCCAAATAGCTCAATGGGCAAGTGGCAGCTTGAGTGCAAATCAGAACAGCCTGAGGGCAGCCCTAATTTACAGCGATGTAGCCAAGCAATGGAAAGATGGAAAGAGAAATCCCAGGAAAATGCTGGTGATAATCCCTGGGACTGAAAGATTTGGGTCAAACTCCAAACTATTGAACTAGGCAGAATCTAGTTCATTTTGGTTGCTATGACAGGCCTCTACCTCCTTCTGCATATCTTAGTGCTTTTTAGTAAACTAGGATAAATGACATAAGATGCAGAATTAAAACAGACACCTGTAAAGGGTCCTTGAAAGACATGAGGCATGAACAATGCTGGAGAGGATTCTGAAAGCTAAGATGGATGAAGGGAGAAAAATTAAGATGGAAGGTGGGGAAGGATGCTTGCTTTCTGACTTGAATATCTTGTGAAAGAGGAAAAAAAATTAAAATCCAGAAGTAAGAGGAAGTAAGGTGGAATGGGGCCTTGAAATAACGTCTTTCAGAGCGGGTATGAATCGCTATGAATAATGCATCACTAATTACAAGGATGTAAGTGCAGCCATGCATCCAGTCTCAGGCATGTCAATCGGAATTTAAAGGGAAATGAGAAACGTGATAATACGTCCATTTCTATCAGAAACCACGTCTATTGCTGCTGTTTTCAGGGAGAGCTTTCTTTCACAGAGATCAGTTCCTTCTCTTTATGTGGCAGTGAAGCCATAAACGCCTGTGAACTGGTAATCTGTTTCCATGGAAATGAATGGGATGTCACAAATGTAGCGCTATGACTTCATTTCAAGATAGAGTACAAGGAGAAGATAGGCAGCGAAGGAGGGATATCAGGTTATTTCAGGTACTTGTGACTGCCCACTGTAAATCTCCTTTGTTTGGGCAGACAACGGAGAGGAGGGGGAGGGTTAAACTGGACTGAGTCATCCTTGAGGTTGCTTGGGTGGGAGATGAAGGTTGTGATGATGATTATTCCTTGTCAGAAGGCTTCTCTTGTGAAAGAAAAGCAATTGGGTTTTTTTATTATTTGTGTCTTAGTTACATGTTTTCAATTTGTTGCAAGAGCTATGTACTTGTGTACTAGAATAAAATAAGTTAATACATTAATTTTGGTGAGAA
Organism: Melanocharis versteri; assembly: GCA_013397845.1. Lineage (NCBI taxonomy): Eukaryota > Metazoa > Chordata > Aves > Passeriformes > Melanocharitidae > Melanocharis > Melanocharis versteri. Next base: position 446,214 of record VZTG01010316.1, read on the forward strand.
AGTGAAGAAACTAAATGTAAGAAAGATTTCTTTTTTATGACACTAGAATATTTTTATTCCTTTGTATATACCAGTTTTTCAAGATAAAAATAATGAATTAAAAGATCTTCCCTTTTCACTCTATGGACTAGCACAGATGCCTGAGCCTTCCTTTGAAAAGCAGTACCAACAAATCCAGTTTTTCTACAGGCCATTGTTTTTCAGTTGCATCTTTTCTGTTTTCTTATTAGACTCTCTTTTACCAGGCACTTACATTTGAAGCCAAGATGAGATTCTCAAATCTCTTTCTACTTCATTGTCCTGTTTATCTGTTGTGTTTACACAACACGTTGGACCATGTTTGCCCTGACCATTCTTCTTTCAAAAGTTAGAAGCAAGGGGTATTCAATAACTAAAAAGCTTTATTAAAACTGAAGAATATTTATTTTGGAAAAAACCTTCCTTTTAAAGTCTGCCAGATTTTTTTGTCAACTTTATTTTTTAGATCTTTGAATCCCCAGGCATTTTCCTGTCCTGGCATTGTCTTTTAACAACTGTTAAGTGTTTGCTGAGAAGTGGCTTATCTCAGTCCATTCTTGTCTTTCTGCTTGTTTTTTTTTTTTCTCTCTTCACATTTCCAGGTAAACTAAGCCAATGCAATCTCATAGTGAGCATGGCGAGAACTAGGTCAACACACTGTGTTTATAAACCCTTACAGAACACTTCTAATTTTGTCACAGACATGGGAAAGGCTTGATGTTTACCTTCTTCCTCTGTAACTTGTCAAAAGACCAGCTGGAATATTGGAGTGTGACATTACAAAACCAGTCTGTTGAATGTTGTCCTGCACCAGGTAGGAAAGGCAATGGAGCAAGGCAGGGAGCTTACTTACCCAGCCACAGCCCTGTCTCAATAGATAAGGATAAAATTATGACCTCTTCCTTGATGACTTTTTCCACCTCAGGTCTTTGAGAATAACCAGATCTTTCAAAAAAATTGGCTGCTGAGTAATTTGTCCATTGGCAAGGAGAAGAAGCTCTTGATAAGCCTTTTTTTTAGTTCTGTGGTTGAAAAAAAGCCATGGAGCTGCTCAGACATTTGGCTTTGCCGGTGTTACTGCACTGTGCAAATGTTTTGAAGTACAAGTCAATTGGGCACCATGTGTCAAATTCTAGAAATGGCATTGTTTACCTGGACTGCAAGCTAGTTACTCCCTGATACATTCAAGCTTCTTGGTGAGAATTATGTTTCAGAGGGACATTTTGACTGTATGTTGTTGAAGGAGAACTTAGAACGTTAGTTGTCTTCTGTGAAAAGACATTATGATGCTATCACTTGCTATAAGTAAATGAATAAGTAAATGAATAATTGAGAAGATATTTCCCTTTTTTCCTGTGGCTGTCTGGATCATGAGTTTGCTCAACCCAGTAACAATTATTGCATCATAATTGGCTCAAGAGTAAGTTTTTTCTGCCTGTGTATAAACATTTCAGATGTATGCAGGATGCTAACAAAAAGAAACAATGAAGCTAATAGATCATCTGAATAGAAATAGATATTTCAGGCTCCCAGGTAATTACTTATACTGATGGTGAGCCATGTATTATTCACAAATAAGAAAGCAACTGAAGAGACCGCAAACATTACTGAGGGGATTCCAGAACTTCATGAAAACATTTTAAGAAACCCTTGAGGAGTAATTTGAGATAGAAGATTGAATTTCAGAGCATTATTCCCGGACAGTCCTACTGCCAGGCAAGTGCTATATGCACAATCCCAGCATGTCAGTATAGATCAGAAGCTGCCCTTCCCTTCTGGCACCCTGACAGCTTGAAGCTCTTGCGTCTCTAAAAGCCTGTATCACCTGTAAGGGCAATTAGAGCTGGCACTGGTAAGAATGCAGGCACATCTCTGTTTTAGTGTTTCAGATGGTATGTGAACTGGATGGATGCAGACCATTAGAAGTAAGTGCATCTGTACTACTCCCCGAATATCCGTTTAGTCAACAAATTAAAACCAAAGGATGGCATTGGCCAAGCCCTCCTATTTTGTATGTGTTCATCTCATAAAGCAGCATCTCAGACTTCCCGGTCACTGACTCCTGCTTCTGTCGTTTTGTTTTTTTTCCTGAATCACCAATTTGTGTGCAGGCCCCATTTTCTTCCTTTTCAGTTACTTTGTTACTTCTTGACAGAGGAAAATGTCTGCTGTCACACTGCATTTGCAATTGAAACCCCTGGCTTGAAAACTGATGAGCTGCTTTTCTTGCATAATTTCCCTCCTATGGTCTGTGCTGTAAATAGAAGGCAAAAATAGCAATCTATGCCCCATGGTCATGGGAGTCTTTATTTGTCTTTATTTTTGCAGAATATCTGCAGATAAACAGTGGGAAATCTTTTACCATGTAATCATTTAAAATGACATCAATTTAAATATGACAGCTTTGCTATGTTTTGTTTAACTGCCAACTCCAATTAAACATTGTGCATCTTTTATTACTCAGATTTCTGAGGTTGCAACAATACATGGAATCTGTCCAGTTTTAGAGAGAACTCCATATTACAAGACTATTATGAATCATCTTGCCCTGTCTGGGATCAATTCTAAATTTTAGTCCACTCCATAGTGAATTTTAATGCTGACATAAGTCTTAGAACATTCTGATGGTGATTTGCTCTCTAATCAGTTCTTTCTTTTCAGTTTTTATTTCTTCTCAGTCTGTAAAAGCATCTCGCATTCCTTAATTTAGTGCTTAACTTCCAGCTTGATGTAATGCTTTTTACAGCCCATGAGTATCTTACCAAATTCTCCAGTTATCATTTCCATAAACTCAACTGATGGGGTAGGTGGCAACTGAAACTTGTGCTGGATGTAAAAAAGGGCTTAATCATTTGCCAAAGAACCATAAAACCAGAATAGGATGTGAAATAATATAGTAAACACTTCATTGCCATGTAAATATGCCAAAACAACAGCTTCCTAAGAGTGAAGACAAAAAAAAATAAAAAACCTTCTGGATGAGTTTTTGTTCTTTTACATTACTTAGAAAAAAGACAATATCCTTAGCAATCGCTTATGCAGTAAATTATTCTACAGCCTTCCACTGATGTCTCTAATGGATGCAGTGATGGCCCAGATACTCTCATGTGTGCAGACTGTCATTTTTCCACTGAAAATAAAGGTAGATCACTGGACAACAAAACAAGTTTTAATAGGCCACCCATTATCTGATTGAAAAAGTGGTTATAATATTACCTAGCCATTACACAGAATTAAAAAAAAAAAAAAAGAAAGAAAGAATTAATGGAAATTGAGCAAGAGAAGAAGAGGTGTGTCATCAGAATGTCATCATGTTGGGCACATGACTTGGACACAAAAACTAGGTTATTCTCTATTGATGACCTTCCACTGTAGAGGAAAGATGGAGAGTTCATAGAGTGAGTCAGAGTAACCTTGTGACTTTGAGGATCTGAATCCCTCTCAGGAGGAGCCAGAAATAGATATCTTGACCAAATTGGGTGCCAAATACTCATACTCCCCGGAGAGATTTAAATTGTGTTTGTGGAGCCTAGACTATGTTCATTTGGCATCAACTTTCTTCAGCAGTGAAAGATATAAATCTCTTCACTAGCTTAAAAAGACAACTTCTCAGCTTTTTTATTTAAATAATCTTACAAAACTGTCAGATCAACTGTCCTGGAAATTTTGCATTAATAAGATTTGAGATACCAAATAATCTCAGATATCTCTGAGTTATTTATTCAAACCTTAAACAAAGGAACAAAAGTCAATAGCCAAGAGATTCCAAAACTGTTGTTTCCACATCTGCAACCACAAAAAATCTTGACTGCCTGTAGATTTGAATCACTATATATTTGTTTCCTCCCTCTTTCTCTCTCTCCTTTCTTTCTTATTTTTTCCCCCAAGATTTGCTGAACAGGAGGTTCTTTGAGGGAGTAAGCAACCAATGTCAACAGAAATCATCAATTGTGTGAAGAGTTTTAGGCTAAAACTCAGGACAGGATTTCTTTTAATTGTGGATTTTACTACATTTAATTCTATGTTCAGGTCATTGTACAATTGCCTTTCCCTACCTTGGGCAATGAAGAATCTCTGTTAAGCAGAAATCTTCGTCATTACAATGGAAAAAAAAATCAGATAACTCTTTGTTTTTCTAGGTCTGACTCCATGTTAATAAATTACCCTTAATTTGCATTCTGGATGAAAAGCTCAGCAGCTGTATCTGCTCCATGATTTAAAAACCTGATCCAAAGGTAGCCAGAGTGACTGTTGTTGTTGCTCATGATTAAGTAGCTGCTGATAGATATTAATCTCACTTTGACTTGAATGTGGTAGAGTCAGACCGCAATGACAGCAGGATATCTTCCAGGGGAACTGTAGAGACTTTATTTATTGATCTAGAAGCAGAAACAATCTAGCAGGTCATTTTCTGCTAGTGCTTCTTTCTTCCTCACTGATAGTGGTGACAGACAGGAGAGAATCTCTTTGCAAGATCATTTGCCCTGATTATTGGTGCCTCTTTAACTTGCATCACTTGCATTCCCTTCCTTGTCCTTTTGACTTCTTGTAAGAAAGATGCCACTGGATTCCTCTTTAAAAACCAAAAGCGGGAAGAAGAAAGGCAAGAATTACTTCAAGACTTCTGGGGTTGGTAGACTAAATTGGGGAAATGGGCCAGAAATCAGATTTTATGACACAATAACCACACTCCTATTGTGCTTCAAGCTATGCTTGGCCAAGATTTTTTAGATACTGAAAGGAAAGCTAAGGAGTCCTACTGACTGATTATTTTGAGGCAGTTCCTATGTTTGCGTGTCTCCTTCCTCATACCCTTAGCAGGAGACTAGTGGCATTTCTGTGAGCATTCTTGACTACAGTAAAGACTGTTGGGGGTGAGGACGATGTGGCAGGAGACCCAGGAGCAAGTGGAAATGTAAATGGATCTCCAGACTAAAGCTGAAGGCATTGAAATCAACACTGCCAAAGGGAGAAGCAGGGTTGTGCAGATCTTTCTAGTTTCAGAATCTCGAGGTGTTCAGTTATTTCTTTAGACATTATTGTCAAAAGAATAGGAAAAAGCTGCAAATATTGCCAGTTCCAAATACCTATAACCATGAGCCAAATGCTTTACTTGTCTTTTTTACTTGCTTTCCAGTTTTAAAACTTGAACTATTTAAGCAGCGCTGAGCTTTGAATTTCTCTTTAGAAGGGCATACTAAAAACATTTGGTTTTAAAAGAAAGATAAGTGAATCTTGAATACAAGACTGAATAAGATGGGATTTGATTGGCAGGACTTGCTGAGGAAAACCTTGCTGTGAACCCGTGGTTGCTGGCCACAGGAGGTCACAGGAAGGGGCCACCTCAGCTGTGGAAGGCCACCTCCACTTCCCCTTCTGCAAAAAGTGAACATCATTATCAAGGGCAGCTCTGAAGATACAGCTCCTGCTCTAACAGCATGTATGGTAAATGTTCACACGTTTCACACATAAGGTTTAGGTACAATTTCTTGCTTTTTGCAGCGGTTTTATTTTGTGCTGTTCCTTGTGATATAGAAAGAGTGTTTATCCTGGATACACAAATTGGAAAATAACTGCTAAGTTTGGATAACAAACTAGACTAATTGAAACAATTGTTCACTCAAAATTTGTTTTCATCAAAGTATGGACAAATAGAAAGACACAAAACAAAACAGTCTACTGTATTATTATTAGAAAGCCTATAGGATCATGGGTATCCAACAAACAGCGGAATGCCAATGCACACTGACACAGAAGAAGTTCTTTAATGCACTCAGCATTAAACTATTGGAGTTAAACAGGAACGGACAACAAATGTTTTCATCACCTTTACTGACCAAGTACATTCTGGTTTAGTGTGTATGTATCTCCTCCAATATGTTAGAGTAAAATAAAAATGACAGCGCAAATAACTTCTTGTTTGTGATATGTCTTCTTTATGTTCTCAGTATTTGCTTTGCATAAACATCTGCCACAGCTCAGCAACCACGAAACACAGAAGATGTGGATTCACTGAAGACATTTATTGCCATATGATCCTGATGAGCTTTTAAATTGCATAATAAGAGTCATACAAGAAGCAAGAAATTGGAGCAAAAAAGAAAAAACCTTTGAACAAAAGATGCATATTTTTCATTTCACCAGCTTTATCAAAAAAGAGGAATATAAATGTATTGGGTCAAAACTTTCCGGAAATAGAGCTGCCCAGAACTAATATACAAGCCACAGCCATTCCAAACAAGCAAAGGTCCTGTCTCACTGGAGCTAAACTTTTTGTGAGCTGATGTCAACTCAGCGAATAGTGATAGCCAAATTGTTTTAGAACTCAAAGGATTATGGGTTTTATTAATAAACACTATTATTGGGATATTGTCCGAATATAATTTTTAAACCCAAAACAAAACACTGCAATTCCAAACATTTCAGTACACGAGTATTTAGAAAAGATGCCCAGGATTCGTGCAGCTCTATAAGCAAGATAAATAATTTAAACACGCATAAAGATCATGAATAAATTTTGGAAGAAAATAAACCAAAAACCCATGGGCTTGATATCCTGTAGTGCCACTTGACCATGATGAAAGACATGACCTGAACATCCAGTTTTGATAGGAAAGAAAGAAATTGCTCTCATCTTTCTCTACCTAAGCCTATGAATCTGTGACTTCATTGCCAAACTCCCTTCTTTTACCCTCTGTTCCCTCCTGAGGTCAGAGAAAAAGCAGCTAGATGGAGCAAAGGCAAGTGGCAGTGATGATGAGGCACTTGGGGCGTAAGAGCAATTTAGCGTGCTGCTCCTGGAGTTTGAGCTATTTGTTATGTATCTCACTGACCAGTCTCACAGTTCTGTCCATAACCACTGCCTCGGCCCTGGGGAGAGCTCCTGAACGTCTGGGGGTATTCAAGGGGCAGAGAAACCTCATCACACCGTGCTAAAATTTGTTAGGAGCAACTTGATCAAACAAGGTTATTATGGGCCTGCCTCTGCTGTCCATGAAGTTAAAGCCCTATCGACATCAAGGGAAAGAGGATCAAATATTTTGTAGTCTCTACAGAGTGAAGAGCTCCCAACAAAGAGCTTTGTGGTGCTGTAGCTAAGCAGCAGGGAATTTGCATTTTGTCATAGATGCCTGAGGGTTCAAGATTCTGCCTTTATCATGTTTAATTTAGCACTTGCAACAGCAAAACAGATAAAGCTACGTAGTAACTCTGCAAAAATAAATAACTTTTTCAGTGCCAAGCCTTGAGCTCACTTTATGATATTTCTTCAGGAACTGAGATGGCTATCAACAACAACAGTGTTTATCAGCTCAAGGAATTATAACAATCATGCGGCGGTGTGAACTCTATAGTGCTCTGCAGTTTCCCTTAGGCCTGTAGGACTAACCTTTTCACAGCTTGAGACCCTGGAGTGAGGAAAATTACTGTTCTGATGGATAGCCTATTATTTTTGCAAATGCCAGTACAGAGCCTGCACTGTCTCTGATGTCCATAGTCTTTGCCTGCAGGGCAAATGTCACACTGGAGGTTTAGGGGATTTGCAGCCAACACTCATTCCAGATGGAATGGGCCCTATATTGTGATCCACTGAAATGCAGCTTTGATGGATCTAAAATGCATTTTGTTGGGGGCAGGGGAAGAAGGCGGGAATTCTGTTCCACTTCTTTATAATGGCCATAATTTATCTTCAGTTACAACGACATCTTAGAGATTTTCTTCATCAGCATTAAGAACATGATAGAATTGTGGGCTGTTATTTTTATTAGCAACACCAGACAGTGTGTGAGATAGAGCACAGTGCCAGATACTGTCAGACACATCAGACAAAGGCAGTGTTATTGTACTATCACTTCAAAGTATCCTTTGGAGAACTCAGGCATGCACTGATGATGGAAAACTAGAACTGAATCAGGAACTGATTTGAAGTCTGCCATAATCCAAGCCAATACATCAAACGAGACCAACTTTTGCTATCAGTGCTCCTGTAGCAAATGCGCTGGTATGTCAGGCAGAAACCAGACAGAGAAAATGCAACAAAGCAATATTTTATTTAATCAAATTGACAACAAAATCTGTTACCTGAGCATTATTAAATTAGGGCTTTGCTTGGGGTTTTTTAATTATTTTTATTTTTGATTGTTTATGTTATTTTAATTCACGTATTTCAAAACATCTTATGCTCAAAACATAAGGGGCTAGGTTGGCCTTTAGGCTGCACACCATCAGGTACTATATATCCCTCTCAATATCCTTGTGTGCCTACCCTCCCTGGCCTATGTTCAGTTTCCAGGTGCTGCTCATAAGATGCCCTTTTCTCTTGTGTGGCATTATGCTTCTTAAAGCTCATTTTTTGATCAAGTGGAAAAAAGGCTTCTGCAAAACAAAAATACATAATATGCACTTTCTAATGTGCCAGGTGGTGCTCTTGCAGATGCAAGAGGAGCACGCTTGGACAGTAATTTAAGGGCAAAATATTGCCCAAAATGTCAAAGGTTTAACACTGTTTCTTTTGGCTATTTATCTTGGTACAAGACTAATGATTTGTTTTTCAATGTATAAATCTTCAGTTCGCTCCAAGTGAAAGCCTGTGGTTTTCTGTTTAGAGCATAATACTTTAAAAATGTTACCAAAGCCATGCACCACCTGACTGGAATCCAGTCACAATTTCTTCGTTTGTGAGAACTGCCAGCATCCTCAGCCCTTCACACAGCACAGTCTGTTCTTGGCCATAGGGTTTCATTCCACAGCATCCCGCAATTGCAACCCCACAGTGTAGGGAATCACACTTCTGCTGCTTCCAATTCAAATAAAGGCAAAATCCAGCAGACAGCTGGATGAAAAGAAAAACCTGATTTTTAAAGAACTTGGGAACCTTGTGTTTAAAATTTCAGCTTCCTCCTTGCTGGGATTATACTGTACCCAACAAATATAATTTTCCTGGATATTCTGGCATTCCTTATGAAACCCATGGACCAGGTACTAGCAGAGAGAGATCCTGGCACCCACGGAGTGGGGTTAGATGATCAGAGTGAACGGAAAATTGGATCCTTCTTTTTTCCTGCAGAGAGTACATCTCCAACCTTCATCCAGGCCCCTTTACCCAGGCCCCTGTCCCATCCTGGGTTTGGAATAATTGCCTTTTTCCTGCTGCAGGTATACAGCAGATGGAGACTGAGGGAATCTTTGAAGTGTTCTTCTGCACAATAAAAAGTCTCCAAAAATAGGAGGAAAACTCAGGACAGTTTATGGGTTGTTTGGATGGTGCTTTCCCAGCAGAAGTGCAGAGAAGACTGGACCATGACTTCCCTCAGGCAACTTAAAGTATGTATGGCCTGTGTCCCTCTTTTACAGCCTGTGTAAGGGAATCAATGCTTCTAAAGAAAATCTCACCATTTTCCCTTATCTCCAGGGTTTCCACCTCCACGTACAGACTTTTATCATCTGCAGATTGCAGGAGTAAGTTAATGCAGTGAAACCAATGGTTATGAAGATGACACTCTTGAGAGCAGGAAGAGCGTTTGAGCTGCTGTCCATGTGCAAGGCAGAGCTGGGAGCCATCGCCTAACAGTCAGGAATTTTTTCAGGGTACATCGCGAAATGGTGGGTGTTCAGCTTCAACATTTCCCTTGCAAATTTCTCACTATGAAAGCATCAATGATAGAAATTACTTACAAGACAAAATATGATGTTCCAGGGTGGAAAATTTGTCATCTGTATGAAGTATAGTCTTCTACAAGAAGTGTTATCCTCATCTGTCATGTTACTCTCCAGCTTTGGGGAAAAAATACTCTACAGATTGGTATTTACCAAACAATTTTAGTTCCAGTGAAGAAAAGGCTGGAAAAGATGTGCTTCACTTCACTGGAAAATGAGCCTTGTATTTTTCATAGCATTCCACTCATTCATTGAACCACCACTCTGTCTGCAGTTCAGCTCCAATGAGCTGCAGGGCTATAATTCCCTTCACAGAACCACAGAAGGGATCAGGTTGGATGGGACCTCCGGAGGCCACTGAGTCCAGTCTCCCTGATCAAGCAGGGGCACCTACAGGCAGTTTTCCAGGACCATGTTCATACAGGTTTCAACTATCTCCAGGGATGGAGGTTTCACGGTCTCTCTGGACAACCTATGGCCATGCTTAGTCACCCTCAGAGTGAAAAGGCATTTCCTGAGATTCAGAGAGACTCTCCTGGGCTTCTGTTTGTGCCCATCACCTCTGGTCCTGTTGCTGGGCTCCACTGAGAAGAGTCTGGCTCCATCCTCCACTCATCCCTTTGTCAGGTATTTACACACATTGATGAGATCCCCCTGAGCCATCTCTTCTCGAGGTTGAACAGTCCCAGCTCTCTCATCCTTTCCTCACAGGGGAGATGGTCCAGTCCCTTAATCACCTTTGCAGCCCTTCACTGGATTCTCTCCAGTAGCTCCATTTATCTCTTGTGCTGGGGTGCCCAGAACTGAACACACTTCTATCTGTACACCAAATAAAATATTATTACCTCATAATTAGAAATTTGAATTCATCCTGTTATTCTTACTGTTTTATTATGATATCTCTACTTGTTTTATACTCTCTGATTTATGGTCAGATTTCATGGTATTTTCTTGTCAGGAAGAGTGAGGAGTACAACCATTAACTGTTCTTTTTTTAGTGATTATTATCTGAAAAAATGTAGATACCTTATCTTCTGAGAGGCTGAATCTGTATGCAGGCCAGATCGAATCTGGGTTACTTGTATCCCTGTCAACTTAAATGAATCTCTTAACTTCTATTAAACCCTACAGCCTCTTTCTTTGTCACAGTTCTTCATTGTGTTTGCATTTAGAACACCATAGGAAACACCCACTGAATTATGTATCTCTAAGGCTTTCTGGGTCAAATAGGAGAAAGGAAGTTGCAAAAGAACAGCACACACCAAAGGAATACCGTAATTGCATAAAGGTTCCTTAATTTTGTCAAGTTCACTAAATCTTTGAAAATGCTTTCTTTTCTATTAATTTTTTAAAAAATAAATATTTAATCTCATTTTGTCTGCAGTAGCAATTGTTTTTAATGCTGTTTATTCCACAACATGCTGGAATCTATCCCAGGTTACACCCAAGATCCATGCAGGATGATAGTTGAATGAGGAGTTGTTTAAAACACAGTTCTCTGTTTTAGCTGACTTCTCCTTCTACTCCTTCACCTTCTATTCCTTCTGTCGTAGAGAGCTTCTTCACACAAATCCTTCCCACGGCCCCTAAAAAGGAGAAGGTGGGACATGGCACTTCATTTCCTTCTCCTCCTCCCGTAGAAGTCTTGGCACACCCACCTTGGAGAAGTAGAACCTGATAAGTCAAACAGAGAGTCTGAGGAGAAAGCAGGAACTCCTTTTGGCTCTTGTAGGCCTTTTGACATTACATGTATGGGAGAAAATGAAATTTGAGTGCTTTTTTCCCCCCAAGGATCACCCACAACTATAGCAACATGAAAAAAGAGAGACAGAGGGAGTTATGAAGTCCCTTCTATTTGTCCCTTTTTGAAGCTTTCCATAATGATGAGCCTGTATTTCTGCAGATCTTCCATAATCTTCATGGCAAATCTTAAAGACTCACCCAGGGTCTTATGTCTGATGCAGAGTAGAAGGCATTGTCCTCAAGACATTCTTCTGTTACACACCGTCATTTGGGACATAGCTCATACTCCTTTTCTTACGGAAGCAGCCCTCATTTTTCCATGGGAAGGGCAGAAAATGAAATCAGTAACTTTTCTGCCGAGACAGGAATCCCTTAAAACCTACCCCAAAGGACCGGATCGTTTGGAGTCATGTCATTAAATAAACACCATGGAGTAAAACCAACAGATGTGTTTATTATCTTGTTTTCCACTGACTGTAGAAGTAGAACATGAAAAAGCTTCCAAGGCAGTAATTGTGAAATAATCTATATGGGGATGAACCAGAAAGGAAACAAAAGTGAGGCAGTTGTATAAATCCAGAATATTTTATTCTCAGAATAATTGTGTACTTTACTCAGGTGCAAGCTGAGCCCTGGTTGGTCCCTGGGAAGCAGCTGTCCTTTTCATCCCTGCTCCCACACTTGATGCAGTGGAGCTGGCCCCAGATCGTTGCATGCAGCATCCTTGTAGTCCTAATGTCTTTGTTCTGCTCTCCCGAGGCTCTGCTGAGCTGCTAAAACCTCTTTGATGTTGGCAGCCCAGAAAGCATGAAAACTCTTACTGAGCAAGGAAAATAGAGGGTGAATAACCCTCAAATAACAGAGCTGAAGAGAAGAACCAGAAAAGGGGTAAAAGAGGGCAAGTAAGGACAAGAATGAAAGGCAAAAAAGGAAAAATTCATTGGTTTTCCTTGCCAGCAGAAGGGAAATAAACAGTTACCAGGGACGAGATTTTGGCTGTGTATCCTGGTGATTTTAGAACTTTTTGTTCAGTTAATTGGCAAAATAAATCCAGGAACAAAAAGATTGAAAATCTTTTTCTTAGAAGGGTCATTTCTCATAGAAAAAAAATTAATTGTGAGCCAAAACTTGTGAAACAATCAGCATTTTTTCAGGTTAAACCAGCCAGCCTTTAACTCTTAATGAAGCCTGGATACGTAAACAGTGAACATTCCAATCTCCAGCTTGGTAGCTTAGAGTAAGAACTTCAAGTCTAGCTTTTTTAGTATGAAGAAATTCCCTAGTTTCCTGAAGACCGATACTTCTTTAGGCAAAAAAATCCCCCAAACCACTGCTCCAGTAATGGGCCATTATCTAATTTTATTCTGCAACCTTACCTCCTGTTCTGCTTCTCTTTTTGCTGGATTACAACAGTAGTACAATTTTCGGGTCGTTTGAGCAGCTTTAGGAACAGAAATGGTGACAGTCCAGGGAATTTCTCAGCAAAACATCAGTAATGTTGGGATTAGGTCTTTTATAAGAGATAGAAGCTCACTTCCCTTAAAGCTGAGAGAGGATTTAAATTGGTTCTTTTGCACCCTGGGACAGCAGAAGGTAAAATCAGCACAGTCTTAGTAACTATGAAGATAGTTTGTCCCTCATCCAATCTTTTCCTAACTAAAGCTACATGAGGAAACAGGGTGTTTTCACAAATACTGAAATTTTCACTTGAAAAACTTAATCTGGAATCAATTACATAATTTACCCATATACCCACAACACTAATTACTCTTTTTCTAAATATCATCTCTTAGCTCATGTTTGTGACACTAATTAAATAAGCACATACAGAGATAGTTTACTAATCTGAAGTCTTTTGCAAATTCTAGTAAACTGCGTTTTGATGCACAAACTTTCCCCTAGTGACCAAGAAATGCAGAAATGATGAAAGACAATCAGTGTTCGAACTCAGATTGCAATATATCACCATCAAGATCAGAGCAGAGCGGTTGGTTTCAGCACCCCCCTCATCTCATCTGCCTTGTTCATCCCTCCCTTTCCTCGCCCTGGGTCTGCAGAGCAGCTGTGGAGGTGGTTATCTGCTCTCCCTGCTCCAGGCAGCCATTCCCCCTGCAGCCCCTATCAGCCGGTACCAGGCGAGAGCTGCCTGCGGGTTCATCTGGACCTGAGAACATCTGGAGGACTCAAATTGTTGCCATATGCTGGAAGAGCCCTCCCTGGAAGGTCAGAGAAAGGCCTGAGCTCTGTTTGCAGCACTTGAAGCATCACAAATGGTATCTGAGGCCAGTTTCACAGGGAAGGAGAGCAAAAAAATACCGTAGATATGGAGGAAGAACGTGTTCTTCCAAGTGCTGCACAATACCCAGCTCTAGAGCAACTGCCCCTGAGGGTCATGGCAAGTGTTCTTCAGAGCAGGAGCAGGGTAGCCATCATCAGTAAGATGTATTCCCAGTAAAATCTATTCCTCAGTGCTGTAAAACATTTTTTCCTCCTGCAGTAGGTTTTCTCATTATCTGCTGGTTTCCTGGTGAATTATTTGATTATAAGCAAATAAGCAACAAGTCTTTTAAAGGCTTTTGATAGAAATGGCTTGGAATTTGTTTGTTCACAGAAGACCTTGATTAAATAACACAAACTTAGTGGCAATTTTCATAAGAAGCTGTTGCGTAGAAATATCCTCTCTCCCCTCATTCGTTATGGCGAATCCAGATTAATTCCACCAAAGTCAATAAAATTGATCTTGATTTGTGCTATTGTATCTGGGGAGGGAGTTTAGCTCACAGTATAAATTAAATGATGATGAGTACACTAGATACGCCTTGTATGCAAATGCATTTGATCTCCTACCCATTCTCCCTCTCAATATGACGTTTATTCCATATTATTATTTAAATCAAATAGACTGTTAGCATCAAAGTCACAAAGTTGAGCTCCTCTAAAACAGAAAATGCCAGAAATAAGCTACCACTTTGTTATGCTTTTCATGACAATGCAGTCGAAGCTGGAACTCTATCCCATCCTGTTATCTGCTAGATGCTTTAACAGATTCAGTACTCAGCCTTTATGCACTGTTTAGTTTGTTCTTGCAAGTTCATTTAGTGGCTGAGTGGTAGAGCAAAAAAACAGAAAAACAATCCTTGAGAGCAAAACATCTATTAAAATGGCAAAGTCCTGGGGGAATTACTGGAACAGATACTGTGCTTCTTTCTCTCTCTTCTTTACTGGTATAAAGTTGTACAGTTGGCTGCTTAATCCTTGTAAGTGCAGCATCTCATGACAAAGCTCTACCTCTTTTTATTTTTTTTTCAATTCCCAATTATTTGAAAAAGTCCAGAGTCTGTCCCCAAATGCCTTTTACTCTCTGTGCTTTCTCAGTTTTCTCTGTGCTTGTTCGTTGTTCTTCTTTTTTTTATGATAAGTGGACCAAAGTCTCCTGAAAAGTCAGCCAAGTAGAGGCTATCATAAGATATGCACACAAAGAGCACTACAGCAGGCTGCTAAGATGGGGTGGAGGGACGTAGGGGTATTTCAAGGGCTTTTGGAGTTTATTTCTAAACACCAAGCCACTTTAAACAGTCTTTGCTGAATCCTTGCTAAACTCTGTACGGTTGCCATTTGATTTCACCTTCTTTCTTTCTTTTTTCTTTTTTTTGACAGGACATTGGTCACCATCACAAGAAATTGGAACTTTTAAAAATCCTTTATTATGATCCAAAAGGTCACTCAGACATGTCGGGCCGGGCCACATCGTTGTATACCCAGTTGTGCTTTGTATTTCAGTGGCTTTTCAAGAGGATGAACTGCTAAATGGGAGTAAAAGTGCATAAGCATTTCCATTCAAAGAAAAATTTGGCCAGAAAAATATGGTATGAAAGTGGAAGTCAGGTTGATACAGCCCTTCACAACACAATGTATGCGAGCTCTTCTGTTGTTCTGGCTATTTTTCCTTTTAGGAAGCACCACACAATACAAAAAAAGGCTCAAGCTAGCATTTTGCCCTCCAGCACACTGGCTGAATGCTGACACACTTACTGGCAGGAATATATAAAAAATAGGACAAGTATTTCAAGGAAGGAATGCAACATAAGGTCCTGTTACCCAGCAACCATGTGTTTAAAGGGACGTCTGTCAGTCACAGACAATGAGAACTTGATGGCCTTTTAATTATTCACTGATGGAGAGGTCAGCAAGGTACCACAAGGTTATAAGGCTTGTAAAGGACTGTGAAAATGCTATTAAAAACATGGGGAAAATTGGATATTTCAAAAGGATTTTTCTAAAATGTCAAAAAGCAATTTCGATTTCTGTCCTGAGTTCCATCTAAGACTTTCTTGAAAATGACTAGGCTTTTTAAAGAACATTGGTAAAATAAATTCAAAGGAGAAATACCAGCATATGTTCTTATTTGTTATTACCTTGCCTTCAGCCACAGGAGAGAGGGATCCACAATATGCAGGCACATTAATATTTTCAAATGTTTTCATTCATCCAACTTTCCAGCATTAAGGAATAACTTTATGACTGCTGTGCTGTGAAATATTCCAGCTGTAACTACTTGTGGCTGTGCAGTGTCAGATTCTGAGGTGATATTTTAAGTCTAGTACCAGAAAGTCAGTTTTTTGCATTCAAGCTCCCTAAAATATTCTACCTCTTTAAGTAAGGAAAAAGAGGCTCATATCACACAGTCGAAAGGGAGAAGTACAAATAGAGGAAAATTAAAATTAACATTTTTCACCTTCTTCAAATATTTATTGTTTTCTTTATTACTGTATATGGTAACTTGTTGATTGCTGAGGTCTCTTCTGGCTTTATAAAACTATTTGGTTTTGTATTACAATGATATTTAGATGGTTTCCCAAAGAGAAAAAAAAGATTGGTAGAGTCTGTCTGGGCAAACACATTGTGAGAGACTATTAGGTTCACACACCTCAAGAGGTGAAAAAAAAGAGGCCAGAGACTTGCTCCAGGTCATCAAAGTGAGCTTCAAATTTAAGCCTTGAGTCATAGTCTCTGTCAATACTTTTATACTCTGGACTGCACCACTTACTCTCTAATTATAAAATAATCATTCTTGCCTCAGTAATGTTAAGACTTGAAAGTGTTCCCCAGGGTATCTGATGGTGGTGATAGCAATAGGTGCTGTGTTCAGAGCCACTTCAGAAATGCAGGAATCAGAAATGTCTGGGGAGAAGGTGACTTCAACCCCAGCCCAATATGAAATTAAAACAAGGCATAATAAAAAACTGCTACCTTTGGCCACAAAATATATGCTGAGCATGAAGTTAGGGAAGAAAGAGGAGAATGGCCTGGGACACTGGAAATAAACACCATTTATCCCTGCCCCTTCTGCCACCCCAGACTGGTGATCTTCCTGTCAGTAAATTCTTCAGCTGCTATCAGAAGATCTAGAGACACAACCCAGAGAGCAATGCATGGAGTGCTGGGAACACTGTGCATAAACCCATCCAGATGAGGAGGATTGAGGGCCAGAAAGCTTGGAGTCCAGTGGCAGTGGCTGCTGAGTCCAGGAGCCAGCCAGCAACCACCCTGCTTCACCATGGGTCAGCGCCCTGTTTGCAGACACTGCTGGGGAGTGCCAGGCGAGCCTGTGCTCTGATGGCCGTGGAGCCTGCTGAAAAGCCAAGGAATAAGCAGAGAGGAAAAACAGCAGGAAAACAGATGGTGGGAGCTGCTGAATTTTCCAGCAAGCACACTGTCACCAGCATAGAGCTCCAGCCCAGGAGGTGTGAACAGGCTGATGTCCTGTAACATCTCCAGGTGCTCTCACCTACTTGGGGAGGTGACAGCTGTTGCCACTGGTGTGAAACAGATTTCTTGCTTCCTTAGAGAGATTTGTTGTTTCCATCTCCTTCAGCAACAAACAAACAAAAGCCCTGTGATCTTACAGGTACCTTTTTTTGTAAGACATGCTTCTGAACCCGCTCCAAATGCTTGCTCCTTATCTATTCACAGTCTACTATGGACAGGAAAGTGTGGAACATGCAGTAGTGTCTCAGTGAAAGATATGTGCTGACAGTTTATGCTTGTTCTTCAGAGGTTTTCTTCCTGTGATTTATTTAAGACAGAATTCTGATGAAATAGGTACCAGACACTTTTAGCTGAATCAGAAATACGTATCTGGATGGAGAATGCCAGACATGCAACATCCCATCCTGTGTGTTGAAAGAAACCTTCCTCCCTACAGATCTTCCTTTGGAGCAAAAAGGGCTCACCTATTCCTGAAATATTGTTTTTGAGCTAGGATGGGACTCCATTGTTCCTCCTTCTGACTATGTAGAGGAAGATTTGGACCTGGAGGTGGGCTGGGTGAGATGCTGTTCCCATTTGGTCTTTTGGGGAATTCCAGCAGAAGGGAATCTCTGAGGCTGCTAGATCCCCTACAACTCCCTTACCCATGTCTCTTCGTGGTCCTCAGGGCTGTGATGACCACACATCAGGTCAGGCTCTGTGACATGGCAGGAGGTTTCTGCTGCAGTACTTGAGACAAGAGGAGATCACAGAACCAGGAGCTATAGCCCTGCTAAGCCTTCTCCACGGACTGCCAACAACACAGTTTCCCTTCTAATTTCATACTCTTAGCCAGTTCACAGGAGATGGAAGGTTCATACCTGCCAAAGCTATAATATATAGAAGTTTTTGAAGTTTCTGACTGCTGAACTCACAGCTTCAGCAACACCCTCAGGAGATTTCTGGGGTCTCAGCAGTACCCAAAATTGTCATCAAACCCACTCTGCTGGTGTTTTGTCACTGTAAAAAACCCAAAAAACCAACAACTTGAGCCACAGCATTCAGCTTCCTGGATGAAAACAGAATGAGCTATGGAAATATTTATTGCATAGGATGTACCAAACCCCAGCTCACTTCTTTTTACTCACAGTTCACATGTCCTCTTTTCTACCAACTTATCCATAGTTCGGAGAATCACTTTTGTGATTCTTGCAACCACAGGAGAATGGCTCTTGAGTTGTCTTATGGATTTTCACCAAGACATGAATTTTGTAGGGATAAAGGCTGGTGCCTGCTTGGCATCAGCTGGCACCATAAACCCAGAGGCAGGATTGGTGCAAACCCCTGTCTTGACTTTCTGTGCAAGAGCATGTGCTGCCTTCTGACTTCTGTGACTAGGAAACAAAGCAATGCTTGTTTTAACTCGATTCACAGTGTTAAGTAGCCAATCCAAACCTAATTTTGCTCTGTCAGGTTAAAGGATATGCATATCACTTAATAATCTTGGATTTGGCTTGACATTTGATGCTCAGAAAAGTTCACAGGATCACAGGTTGGTTCAAACAAGTGGCAAGAGCTAAGAAAACATTGTCTGGATATGTTTAGTCCAGATGCAACTCAAAATCCACTACCTGTATCTTTTTAATGATATTTTCCTTTCTCTACCATTCTCTCAGGTCAG
Organism: Melanocharis versteri; assembly: GCA_013397845.1. Lineage (NCBI taxonomy): Eukaryota > Metazoa > Chordata > Aves > Passeriformes > Melanocharitidae > Melanocharis > Melanocharis versteri. The sequence goes on from VZTG01010316.1 coordinate 465,058, forward strand.
AACTAGGGCAAGCAATTTGAAGCAGCAGGGACTGCTTCTTATTTACATATTAGCCTTTCCCTTACTCCATGCCCTCTCTTTTTGCACTGCACAGTAGCAGGCTTCTGACAATACAAACTTGTCTCTTTTGGTAATTGGGCAAGATTTACATTCCAGGAGGAGGATCTAATAAGTGACATTATCTAATATGACTATTGAAAGTGTGCTCCTTAGGAAAGGAAGTGGTTTTAAATAATGGATAATCAAATAACTTACAAAGTCCACCTGGAAATCATATTGCTCCCAACAGTCCAATTTCCATTTTGCTAACTTTCCTCAAGACTGGGCTATAAATCCCTCTGGTTGTGCAGAACGATGTTGTATAAAACCCTAAATTTTGGTCACCATCTCACAGTACTGTGTGGGTTGGTGACCAACAAGGTGCTATTTCACCTCTGTCCTTGGACCCAGGAGCCTCATTTCAGCTCAGGCTTGGTCTTGCCTTTGGCCCAGACTCATGGACAGGCCTTGTAGTAGCCTTGTTTCATGTCCTGGCTTTGGTCCCTTCTTCTACTACTCCCAGCTGGTGTCCCTGAATGGATTCTGGATTATCACTTTTTTGGGGGATGGGGCGTGGTGCTGTTGATGGACCCTGTTATCAGAACCCAGCTCTGCCTGCTAGAGGACAGTCGGTGAGGACACTGGGTATGTTGGGGTTGGCCTCAGCTTCTGGCTAATGCCTCTGCTGATGGCCAACCATTCTCTGCAGGCTAACACCTGCAGCATCTCGGACCTGGCTCGCACAATCAGTGCTGCTGACAATCTGCAAATACTGCTCTGTGCATGGAGAGCACTTCTAATGCTCACTGGCTTCCACCTGTTCTGCTGCTGGCAGCCTTGCTCTGAAAGAGTCACTTTCTCCCTCGTTCCCTTTCTGCCTGTTTACATTCCTGACTTGCTTCTATTTCTAATGACTTTTTTCTGCAAAATCTCTGACTGGAAAGTTCCAGGGATAGCAGCCCAACCTCATGAGCAATCTGTGGACATGCTGGGGGAAAAGAGTTGATGGGTATTTTCATTTGTATGTATAAGCCTCACCCCCTACTCTACTTTATTTGGGTTTTTCAAAACATGACAGACTGTGGTGCTGAAAGGGTGAAATGCTATGATAAAATAATGTACTGCTATTCAAAGAAGTATATTCTATGATTTCTCTCCCTCCTCCAAAACTATGAACATAAATTATGTTGCTGGTTACATTATCACCACGCACTGCAATCAGGCATTCATAAGATTCAAATCCACTGAAGTCATAAGCAGTCTTTGAGTTAATGCATCCAAGAAAGTCCAAGAAGTATTATGCAGTACTTGGTTTTCTGGTTTTGCAACATAGTTTGGTCCTTTGGAAAAGGGGGTCAGGAGAAAGCAAGCTGAGTTGAAGATAAAAAAAAAAAAATTAGCATATATTAGCATGCTTGAACTGCTTCTACATCTATTTCAACATAATTTTCTACATACCCCCTTGCCATGATTCAAACTTCATCTCCTGTCTCTGATAAAGTCCTTGGTATTCATTTTTAATACAACAGAATGTTACTGTTACGTAATATTTATAGCCAGCCTTCCTAAATCCTCTAAATTAGCTAAACTATGCAAAAATTCAAGCTATGCATCAAGGACCAAGCACAACAGCTTTCAGTTGTGGGAAAGAGTGAGAAGTTTAACTCTCAGTTTCCTGGATTTGTCAAGCTTAATCCTAACCCAGAACATTTGTTTTAATGCATTTCTCTGTGTTTTGGGAAATAAAGGAGTATTTGTCTCCATTGCATGTGCACACAAAGCCAATTTCAGTGTCTCCAACTATCATATATAATATACCAAAAAAGATTCATTCATGGTCTGTGTTCTCCTTGTCTGGGCATGTCACGCTTGTGTAGCAGAAGCATGATCTTCAGATGTCTTCGTCTTTCCCTAGCATATCCCAAGGGCCCCTGATACCTACTGATTCAATTTTCTAGTCAGAAATCACTGGACCAGATAAAATAGCTTGAAAATTACCAAAAAGTCAGAAAATGAGCCTGGCAGGAGCCTTAAGAATTTCAGCCCTCTGCAGAAAACAATAATCCAGGCCCCTCAAGATAGTTTCTCTTCTGCTCTATTCTTGGAGACCTTAGTGCTGGCAGTCACATCTCCTCCATGGGTACATTGTACTTGCTCCCTGCAGAAAGTTTTCATAGTCTCTGACCTAAATCTTCCTTGATATAATATGATTTTTTCCCCCTTATCTGATTCATCTTGGTTCTAGAGATAATTTATTCCTTTTGTCTTTTCATCTTTACTTGAAGGCTATTATTTTGTCTTCTCCTTAACCTTTTCTTCTTTAGGACATACAAGTTCACGTCTTTTAATCTTTCCTCATAGTTCATGTTTTCTGGATCTCTGTTGGTCCACTCTGCCATACCTCCGACTGTTCCACATATCAAATACTGAACATCTTCACTTGCCCTAGACACGACAGCCCCGCTAAAACATTCTGGCATTACCCATCCTATGTGCCTAAGTCACATTAAGGGGCAGATGGCATCGGCCAAAATGTATTTGCTTTTTGCAGATACAGGCTGACAAGGCAACGCTTTTCCTACTGCCAGCATACTTGACCTAAAGAGAGATTACAGCAGCAGCAATGTATCAACTCATTTCCTGCCTTGCTGTTTTGATCAACTCCAAGACATACTTTTGCAGGTCTAGTTTAAAATTTTTAGGCTTTTTTTTTTGCCTATATGTACTTCTAAGCATCTCTCTCTCTCTCCCCCACTTTCTCTCTCTATATATAATGAATACAATCACAGACCCATACACACATCCCAGTATATGTACGTGCATGTATATGTAGTGTTATATATAAGCACATGCGTATACATCCGGCAAGCAACGCTTCCTTTACTTCCCTTAGTTAAATGTGGAAGGAAGCACAACTTCATTCACCCTAAAAGAGCCTGTGCAGCACAGGGCAGATGCCACTAGTCAGCAGATTGTTTCTGCCTGGAGGAAATTGGGGAAATTTTACGCTAAAGGGCAGGGAACTTTACTGGACCTTTTGATGATCTCCTTCTGTAATGTCACAGAATCTTGTTAGCACAAAGACAATGAAGCAGGCTTGTTTAAATAACCCATTACTGTTCGTCTCTTATTCAGACCACATCACCAAATAAATGACTGCTGTGTCTGTTTTTTCGTCAATCCCTCTTTGTTTCAGACTGCCACAGAGGTTTTCCGGATTAACTCACAAGTAAATTAACTAGTTCCTGCTGAATGGACCACACTGAACAGCGTACCCACACAGAAAAATTGCATACCTGACAAGGACTGAAAATCTGTTTCTTATTGAGCAGGACTAAACCCAAGATGCAGATATTTGAATATTATTGGTGAAATACATACGAAGTGGTTAGAAATTCTGCATGCATAAACACTTCTTCACTGACATGTGGAGGTGGTGAATGAGTAGGTCTTGAGTGTCAAACAGTTTTTCTAAATTTATCTCAATATTTCATGTGAATTGAGCCAAAAGGTTATCAGCTGAGCTGGGCTCAGCCCAGTTGGAAGGCTGGTGTTGCTGAGGGGGCCAGGCTCTTCCTCCTCTTCCTTCTCCTCTCCGTTCTCACCTTGCTTTGACCTCCCAGGGAGATGATTCAACTCCCTGAATCAGCAGAACACTAAGGGAAAAAACAGGGTAGGGTTTTGCTGGCTTAGTGAGCTGCCCTGGGTCACCCTGGGGCCACGCCACTGGAATTGCTCCTCTCAGTCCTGCTCTCATCAGCCAGGGCGTTCTAGAGCTTTTGTGCACCACCTTATTACATTCCAGAAGTTGACCGAGACACCACCTAAAACATATGAATATTACACATCTTCTCCATTTCCTAATCCATTTGGTAATGTTCCCCTGGAAAGTGCAGCTGAAATTACCTTGGTATCAACAGAGAAGAATGAGCTTTTGGGAGAGAGATTCGGAGCAGAAGTCCAACTTTGCCTTTCTGAATCAGCTTTTGGAGAATCATATGTCCCAGGGAGGCTCCGGGCTAAGTGCTCACACACAGCACTAAAAAAAAGGCTAGTTATAAGCACTTCTCCTGCCACCCAAGTGGTATTGTCAAAGGCTGGGGGAAGATGATTGGACCCAAAATCCTAAAATGCAGATATTTTGTCTAAAATAGCCCACAAAAAAACAGCCACAAAAACAACAACAAAAACCCCAACCAACACAAACCAAAACAAAGCAAAACATACAAACAAAAAACATGACAAGAGAAGACTTTTTTTTTTAAATTGAATTTTCCATTAGGAGAAGTACTTATTCATTGAAGTGATAATATGGAAGTGCACTTCCTCAGTTGTGATAAATACATAGCAGCTCCAGACATTATACTTTGTTATCAGTTTTCAGTTGTACTATATTAATTCTAAATGGAAAACTTGTCTTAAAAGTATGATATGGATTAAACCCTTTTGTAAACTTTAATAAACAGTGCCAGTAATATTTATTGCAGTTTGCTATTTATTGAAAAAAAAATAGAAAATTTAGGACAAATGAAAATATACATTTATTTGCAGAAATAGCAACTGAAACCCACAGAAGATAATCTGGAATATTATTCATTTGTGAAAGCAAACAAATCCTTATGTTATGTTTAGACAGGCAAGACTAAATCCCCAATTTTTCACAGAAGGCAGAAAAGCATCTGGAAATTTATTTGTCTGGTTAAGTTATACATATTTCTCCAGACTTTATGTGGTATCCTTTTTGGAAGAGTGAGGACCATATCTCCTGAAGTCAGTGAAATCATTCTGTCAGAAAACAGACAAAAATTAGACCAGAAAGTCTGAAAAACAGGCTAATAATCTCCTGCTGCCACAGTTTGGCACTGTAACAGAAAGCTTGGAAGTATCTCTGTGTGCGTGCGTGCGTCTGTATGTGTGTGTTATCATTTTTGTGCTATCCTGGAGCTTCTGTTTCAATATTTGGTTGGAATATTTGTATCAAAACAATTGAAACTCACATTTTGGAACAGCAGAGTCTGTTTATGTTCATTTAATATAGAGAAGTCCTCCAAAGACTGAAGTGTAATGTGTCCATATTACAGATCCAACCTGAGATTCCTCCATGCCCAGCGGTAAAGCTGCCACCAATTTTAATAGAGCCATGCATCAGCTGAAAATTTAGGTGGAAACCAAAACCTACAAAAAATCCACCCTTCTGAACTTTTCTGTATGAATAAGTCTCACTCCAGTTTATGGGACCATAACTCTTCCTATCCACAGTTCAAATCGTCACTGTTCCCTGTAATATGAACATTATATTAATGAGTTTCTTTACTGTGTCTTTTTGTGGAACTCCAGTCCTTAGTCCGGTAATCCCTTTGAAGTTCAGCTGTATTTTACTCCATCTTGTTTCACTGTGGCTATTCGACCTCTAAAAGGACCAAGGCAACAGCGAAAGAGAAAGATGATTCAGCAGACAGCTGCTGATATCAGCAGAATCATAGTTCAAAAATGTGAGGCTGGGCAGCAAAACTATTCCTCATCTTGCATTCCAGACAGCAAGTTAATTTTCCTCTTCTCCTCAGTGTATAATCCAACAGCAATGAGCAGAATTGATATTCAGAACAGCCAGACCAATATGGATGATACAGAGACTTCCTGACCCATCTCCCATTGCTGAGCCACAGCTGCACTGAATCTTGGCTGAGGTTCTGGCAGTCAGATCAGTTCTTTCATTGCACATTTATATTCCATGGTCCTTGAATTTCTGCATTCAAAACATTATATTAGCAAGTGGAAAAAAAAAAAAAAGTAAAAATCTTTTGCCCCACTCTTGATTTTCCAGCATGGATATGGAGTCAAGGAAGTTAAAAACTTTGCAGGCTTGCCAAAGTGCTTCAGGAGATGCCAGATTTCCTCAATTTTTAATGATGCACTTAGAAGAGGGAATTTTTCAAGTCGTGAGTTTACACAGTTGATAATGTCCAGCTAAGATAACATCCTCTTCATGAGGTGTCACCCAGGGCAAAGACAGTCTCTTAAGCACTGGCATCACAGAACCGTTGTCATTTCACCTCTGTGAAAGTCTGGGACCCCAGGTAGATCTGGAATGAATAGAATGTACCCTTAGTACTTTCCCTACTGCTAAAAACAAACTTTGGTTTATACTTCGGTGAAATTCATAATGCCCGTTTTGCCACTGGCAGAATATGTTCTGTGTCCACGTAGTTCCTCTTGCAGCCTTGCTTTCTGCACAATAGCTCTGCACAACGAGTAAAATGAGAATGCTTCCTACAGGTTTTAAACCAGAGGTATTGTGAAAAAGCGTTTTGTATTTCATTGACATCTCAGGCCAGGATAGTAGCAGCTTTTTTTAGCAGTGTGCCATGGGAGCGCTCAGCTAACAGAAATGTCCCCTTAGGACCTGCTGACATGTCTGGAAAGAAGGGGCAGTGTGGCACTTCTTCTACAGAGCCAGTGAGAGATCACAGCCTTGTACAAAGTTGGCATCAATATACACAGTACTGTCAATTTCCGCGCTGATGTGAAACTTCTTTTCTAGAGATTGGCACTCAGTGCCACTACATTCATGCATAAGGCAAGTGCCAAAAGCTTTTCTCCTGGAGCAGCAAGTTCTTACCTAAGGATTGCATTCTTTTTTCCTTTCACATAAACCAGCTTGAAAGCATCAAATTTAAAGAAGGAGAAGGAACAAAACATATTTTCTCAAATTGCCCTGCAGAGAAAAAAAATGCCATTACAAAACCATACAAAAAATTCATTGTTCAGAGAAAAAAGTAATTTTACTCCTAACTGTTACTGCTCTCTCTGGGGCATCTGTCCTTTAGTTTATACCTGCATCTGTCTTAAAGATATGATCCTAACAAATGCTGTTCACTCCTACATGCTCTGGATGAAATTCTATTCTCTCTGAAATCAATGACAAAACATCCTTCAGTGCATCCAAGATGTTTTTCTGTAATTATAACTACAGTTTATTCCCTGTCTCAAGTGTAAGTTTCTCTCTGCACAACACTGGCATACTCCTTCCATCTGGCTCCTAACATATTAAATTTCCTGCTTGATTTTACAAATGTATAGCCAATGGTTTCCAGAACTTCATTCCTTGATCACCGACTTACACACAATTTGTCAAAACTTAGTTAAAATATTCAATGTCCCCACTGGCCTAAGGATGATAAATAGGATGTCTGTTCCTCATATTTCTTTCTTCAGGAAGCTCTAGAAACTCCATTTATATGAACAGAAATCCACTATCAGAGAGTAACCAAGAGAAATTTGTCTGGTAAGTGATACTTCTGTGCATTTGCTGATGCAGTCAATTAAAGTAATAACCTGATATCCATGTGTTGGCAATATTTCAAAATACTTCCTTTTCCCATGCACAACTGACTAAGGAATCTGGATGCAACACTGACATGAATGTTACAGATGTTTTTTCTACATATATGGCAGAGATGCATCTAATCATTATTGATTAAAACTATAAACCAACTTATTATCATCTCTAGCTGCACCCCAAACATAACAGGATATGTTTTTGACATGGCCCTGCTCCATGCCGTGCAGGCACTGAATGGCCTTAGGATTTTGCTCAGTGGGAACAGTTAAAAATGCAGACAGCTCAATGACTCGACTGCTGCCCTGTGCCTGCTTGTGAGTAGCATAGCATGCTTCTAAAAGAATGACATTTGAATGATACCACAGCAGTAAATAACATTTGCTTTATCTCCATTACAGCCCTGCTATAAAGATGTTTTAAAGACAAAAAATCATTCTTACAATGCAGTTCATTGGATTCAGCCTGGAATTTGTGCCACCAGCTCTCTAGCTTCATTCCTTCATGCTTCATCTGCCCAATTATCAAATCCCCTGTTGTACAAAGACACAATTCAGCTGTTCTGAGGGCTTAACTGTGCCCTCAGATACAGGGATGTGCAGTGCTCTGCATCTTGTAACATCAAAATGCACAACAGCCAGTTTTCACTGGGTACATCCACATCTGAGGACTGAAGTAAACAAGTAAACATGATCTGAAAGATCATTTAAGGAGACAAGCATGCATTTAGATGCAACGAACTGCTGACCCTGTCAAACCAGGAACATACACCAAAACAATACTGAAACATGAATGCGGGGAGAACAGATGCTCTGATTTACTTTTACTGTCCTCTCGAAGTAGGTATTCTGGATGTGCAAGTGCACTGTAACCTAGAATTTTATCCAACTTCCTGAATATTTGACATTCTTTTTCTCATTTTCTTTAACCAGCTATTCCCTTTCCTTTGAAAGATTCATGTCAAGGCCTTACTTCTGCATCAACTATCCCCATGTCAGTTCATCTCTCTGATTATCAGTTACTTCTGAGAAAATCTCTATGATCTAAGATGTTTTATGTGTGCTTGCAGCTTTATCATATGTTGCAAACGAGGATTTTGTTCTGTGATGGAATGACCAACAGATTGATGCTGGGAAAATGTTTAAAGAGAAATGCTACAGAAGAAAGAGGCTGCAGGTAAATCTCCATTGCAGAATGATGCACCAAAACCTGCTTTTGATCATTTCAAGCCATAGGTTTGTTCATTCTTTCCAGAGGATTATGGCATACTGCAAGTTTTTCTATGAAAAATATTAGAGGTAACATTACAATTCAAATCACTCACAGTAAGGAGGCTGAGGCCAGTCAAAGGATATTTTCTGGCCATCAGAAAGGAGGGTACACTCTAAGTCCTACTTTCTGCCATCACAGAATAGATGAGCCCAAAATAGCATAACCAGTGCTAGCTGGCACTCAAAGCAGTGACATGGATCACCTGACAGCCAAGGGTTGAGTGTCAGCTGAGAAAGTGTGATTGTCTGTCCACATTGGTACCTTCCCCAGGAGACTCATGCCGATAAGGAGGAGAAGACCTCACTGCCCTGGCATTCTGTCTGTAGGCAGGCATGGGGTTTCCAAAGAACGGCCCATTTCACGGTGCTGCAGAAAGTTTCCACCCCATCTCCTTTAGGAACCTCCAGTTTCAGGAAAATGGGAGACATGTCCTCTCCCCCAGCTGCTTGGTAAAAGGAGGCAGGAACTGCCAAGGAGCCATCAGAGCACTTAGGTTACAATTCTGCAATGGCCTGTAAAAGGCAATGTCTGTCCCTCTGCCACGTGTGCATATTTCCCTTAATGGAATCAAACATGGATAAAAAGCTCATGAATGGCAAAGGTGGGAATATTTGGCCATCAACAAGTAAGGAGTGATCTTCATTCTTTGTTCAGTTTTTTGAACTACTTCACCCTCCAAAGCATTATGATTAAGTTATGAAGTGGAAACCAACAGACTCAGAGTCTTCCTCACCCTGATGAAACTGCTAGACTTTTGTAGCCTGTTTAGCTGGGGAGTGCATGAGCAGACCGATTTTGTAAAAGCAGCCTTCATCTTTACTAATAAGCTGAGCTGTCAGAATTCATTCTACACAGAGATAAAATCAAAACGCAGATCTCTGCAGGAATAAATACCTATGCAGACAAGGTGTTGCTTTGCTATGTATACTACTCAGAACTATGCCAGATACGAATTCAAGAAAAAGATAGCATTAAAAAAATAAATGAAAAATTATGGACATGTGGCACTGGAACCTTCTTAAAAGATTGCATGAAAGACTTTATCATTTCAGAAGCACTGAGTTTTCCCTTGAAGCACAGTGAGAGGTTGCTAGGCTCCTGAGAGAATAAATAAAAAGGAGATGTTCATCTTTCATTCTCAGTAAAATATTGATGAAGAACTTTTGTCAAAATCTATTTGGAAAACCATTTGATGTATCTTGAACTACTGCATTTTATGTTCCTGGACATGAAGAATATAATCTTTCAAGATGCTCCAAAATAATAGTTGTAGTGAAAAAAGAATATTGAATTTTGGTTTATTACAGTCCACTAGGTAATAAAACTGTCAGTGTTTCATTTGGACAATTTTACTGAGCGGAATAAACACTCATAAAGGTCAGTGTTTTTCACAGTGTTTTAAAGATGCTCACTGACTATCTTCGGATTTTACCACAGTTTTTTGGCTTCAGTATCACAAAAATCATCCCCTGGAGAGAGCTGCGGACTTATAATTATTAACATGTATTTTCTGTTTGGTTTATTAGGACCGACTGGTAGGTCAGTGTTCCAGACAAAGACTAATTAAACTTTTTTAAAAACAGACTTAATTGTCTTCAGAGTGGTGCAAGTATACTAATGATTGAACTGTATCTGTATTTGATGAACACAAGGTGGGTAAGTAGGACAGAGAGGTGAGTCTCCATGATGAAGGGGGGAAAGCAGAACCAGAACCAGAAAAAAAAATCATTTAAGATTCCTGAGATGTGCAGATACAAGGGAATTCCATCTGTATCCCCATGCAGAACTGCCACCACATATGTTCATAAAAGTATTCATATGAGTATGGCCATTTGAAAAGATTGTTGTCCTCATTGTATCTCACTGTTAAAAAGAAGACAAAGAGCTTCTTACCTTCAGACCTGTCTTTCAAGCCCCTGGGGCTGCAGCCCAGCTTAGAGCTTAGGAAACTCTGCAGCTGGCCAAAAGGTTTAGTGAGCCGTATTCCTGACAGTCTCAGTCATTTCTGCATTTGTTCTCTCTTTCACTCGAGGTTCAGAAATGGGGAGTCCTGGGGACTTTTTTACCAAAGCCCTTTGTGCAAGTCTCACCTCAGAACGGCTCCCAGGCTGTTGTGAGCAGCCGGCTGTCGACCAGCGGAGTCAGACTGTTTGATTTGGGTCCCTGGATGAGAGGCAAAAGCACTGTGAATAGAAGAATAGCAACGTGCTCCTTCGCAATTAGGTATTTGTATGAAGAAAAACCTCATTTGTGAGGATGATCATAAATAGCGAATAAAAGGAGGTACGAACACGATCACACTGAACAGCTGCTCAGAACTGGAACAAGTGTTAGTGAATACTCATTTGCAGTATTCTTCTAGATCTGGATTTTCTTTTTTCCCTTCAAATATGGTCTCTGCTTGAGTGGCTTAGCAAAATAAAGACAGATGGCAATGGATTATCTCTAACACTTCATTAATTGCAGTGCAGCCATTACGGTATTTCTAAAGCATTCACCAGAGCTTTGCCCGATGATTTCCTTTTAACTGAGTCACATGCCACTTAGTGAGTAGGGACCTAATAAGAAATTGTGACTTATTAATTAAGAATGCCTGTGTTAGTCATAACAGCATATAAATACATTAGCAAATTTCATGGCCGGATATATTGTGTATTTAGGATGACTTTTTCAGTGTAAAATAAGAAGCCACAAATTCTTGCAAAGGCATGGCTGCCTTATAGTGCCTTGCAGTCATGGCACAGATAGTGAATTGAATCAAGCCAGATTTTAGAGCCTAATTCACTCTGATGCCATTCAGCTTTCAAAATTAGGAGCCTAATTTCCTTTTTCAAAATTGGCTTAGGAACATACAGCCAAACTGGGAGATGATTCAAAGCCTAAAGATTCAGATAACACACCGTGAAATTACTAATGCTACCAGGTACTTAGATCTAATGACCACAGAGACTATCTGGAAATCTTTTGGTTATGTTTCCTTCTGCTTATAAAAATGTGATTCATTCAATCCTGGAATAGAGTTAATAGGTTGCTTAAGTAACCTGAGGGTAAGGGACAGCACATATCTCATTTTTTTAATTCTCTTTTAGATAAGCAGTAGTTTAAAATATATGTGAAGAAAATGTCTGTTGAACAATCTTGAATACACTTGTTCAAAAATATAGCTGAAATAATGCACAGAAAGCAAAAGGACTATAACCATAAAGAATCTCAATTCTGATAGAAAGCAGTTTTAGGTACTAACCCAAAGGCACATACTTAAAACATTGTATGTATTTTACAACCCTGACATTCACAATTCAATAGAATTATCAAAGTTCACAGACACTCCTCCAGTGAAAAACTGGCTGCCTACAGCCTCTGCACAGCTAGTAGAGCTCTCGTGTGCAACAAGATATACCCTGTCCACATCAGGGTATCTGCAGCAGCCAGAAGGATGAGAACTGTCTGTCACAAGGATGTAGGTAGACAGGAAGGAAATGGGGAAATGAGAGATGGAGATGGTGTAAGCGAGTGAAAGCTGACACAGGACTGCTAATATGAAGCGTTTCTGAGGAGGATGCTCCCTTGTTCTCTGGTTATGCTCTGATCCCTGAGGCTATGCTGGTGGCCCAGATTAGCTAGAGACACCGTGAAGGTCCAGCAGCACATGTGACACATCCTCGTGTTTGCTCAGCCAGAACCTGCTGTGCTGTCCTGATCTCCTGCCCCAGGTTTTCACAGGGTGTAGATCCTGTGGCACAGCAACAGTAAGTGCCCAGCCACACTGGCAATAAATCACCTTGTCCCAAGCATATAGGGGATTATCCCAAACCCTATTCCAGAAGGAGCAGCAGCTCGTTTTTCTGTAGTGGTCTGAAGAAATTTCCATCCCTTCTCTCCCTTTCCACAGTTGCACCACTCTAACAAACTCAGCACAGGCCGAAGAGAAAATATTCATCCTGCATGCAGCTAGAGCAGAGAGAGAGGTATTACCTCTGTGTACAAGACAATAAAGTCTGGCACAGGAACAGTTTGATCTTGGTGTCAAAGAGAAAAAGGCAAAAGAAAGGGGGATCAGAAAGAACTACAGAAATAATTTGTGCTTTGGAAAGTCTGACGTAGATACTGAAACCTGAGGTTCTCAGCCTGAATTTGTCTGAGCAGTGATTCTGTTACCGTCTAATAGTGCCAATATAAGAAAAAGATTACTGGCTGTGGCTGTCTCTTTAATTTTGCAAAGAGAAAATAAAACAAGAAAGACAAAACAAGACAAAACAAAACAAAACAAAAGCAACAACAAAAACAAGAAAATAGGAAAAAAAAGAAAAAAGAGAGATTAAATAGGAGCAGAAGTTAAATGAAATCAAACCAGAAATAGCACATTCCCAGCAGCAAGGGTGGATAATTAGCCACAGGAACAGTGTGCCACTGTATGTGGTGAAGACATTGTCTTCACAGCAAGATCAGATCTGTCTCCACTGCCCAAACACAGGTTTTGATCTCTATGCAGAAATGACTGAGGTTTTTCTGACATGTGTTTTCCTGAACATTGGACCACATGACTTTTATAAATCCTTCTGTTCTATCAGACTATTTATGGACTACACAATCTTCATAGACCAGGTTGGTGAAAGCATGCAAGTGATATTATGTTGATTCTTTGTTCTACTTTTGTTCCTATTTACTAAAAGGGTTCTCAAAATTCTGAGTAAGTGCCAGAATACCCTCAGGCTCTCCACAGCTGAGTTAGAGGATGGAATGCATCTGTACCTCCCAGGGGGTGTTGCAATGCCCGGTGTCCCCTGCCTCCTCAGGACGAATCTGCTGCCCTGGTTTGGCCACTGCAGCTCACCCCGCAGTGTGTTGAGAAGTGCCAGCTGCTTCAGGTGAGATTCAGAACAGGCAGCACACCAAGTGGGCAGAGATCTAAACTTGCTCTTAGAAAGTGATGAGACACATGTTTATTTTTCGCTCTGTTTGGTCTAGCTTTGAGATGCAAGGGAGTAGCCAGTGCTACCTCTGGACTCCCAGAACAGAACCTGCTCTTAAATTAGAAAGCTAGGGTCACCCTGGCCCTTAAACCCAAAAAACCTGTCAGTTCTGCTCACCTTCACCAATTCCCTGTCAGAGGACACTTGGCCAAGCACAGGTATTCATACCATGGAACATGGGTTCAAACCCAGCCCGGTTTAGACAATTGGTAACACTGTGAATGTGAGCACTTTCCAAAACTTGCTCTGAATACAAGGTGTGACAGGTCCACTGGACCATGAAAAGGAAGATCAATTGGAAATATATGAAGTTTGGCTTTGGCTTACAATAAGAGTAGAATTAAAAGATAAGTAAAATTTAAAGTATATCTATAGAACAAATGCATCTGTGCTTCTCTCTCTAATGGTCTATCATTTCATGTCTTTTCTTCAATCTAGGATTTTCACCCATCAGGTGCTCTCTATCATAGTGTTCAAATCACATCTTAAAAGTCCTGTTTCAAATGGGTCTTTGTGGCTTGTTAACTACAGTTTATTCATATCCCATTAGTTTTAATTGTACATATGCAATTTTTGCAAAATCTTCTCAAGGCGAAGATTTCAAAACACGTGTGTTTTGAAAACAATGAGTAACAAAGATAAGTAGCAATGATTATTTCTGCTATTGGGAAAAGGGTGAAGGTTAACAACTTATTCAGAGCAGAGACACAGAAGTGTCTAATTTTGTAGCAGCACAAGACTATTTTTCTAAGGTCAGCATTCAGAGGTTGGTCTCACGCTGATCTTTTGCTGGAAAGATTATTTTTTGATTTATGTCTGAATAAGCACAAAGAAGGCATGTTCACAGTAACTTTCCATAGAAAATCAAGGGAGCTCTGAAAAATAATTTTTAGATGTTTCAGGGGTAAAGTTATGAGCAACTATATTAGTGACTCTGTGTCATTCTTTCCTCTTTAATTTTCGACCAATATATGAGTACAGGAATTGTTACACTAGAAATGTTGTCCAGTATTCTCAACCTGTGCCCAGCAGATGTTTCAATGTAGGATTTAAGAACTTCTCAGTAAGTGCAAGTGGGTTAGTTGTCCCTCATTTTTGTGTCTCCTCCTGATCCAATAAAAATTAGCCTGCATGTGAGATTTTCTAGCTATTTCCCTAAAACTGTTGTCATTTTTTATAATCACTTTAAAATTCTTTTTAAATTCCTGATTTCATTGACTTTCTGTTGTAGGGAGTTCCGCTTTGCAGGTAATTTTTTCCACCATTTTTTCCTGAACTTGTTTTTCTCTCTCCAGTGCTGTTCTTTGTATTTTAGATGGGGAGGCACACTTGGTTGCAGCATTATACCTTCTGCAGAGTTTATCATCCCATTTTTATCTCTGCAGCATATCCTGTTCTTTATTGACTGAATTCAGCAGAGCCCTAATGGCACTATGGTGAGAACCTGTCCTCTCTGCTGGGCTGATAAGGTTAATTGAGAATCCTCTAATGTCTGTGTAGTTCATGCTTTTCTCATCAACAGGCATGAAATTCACTCACCATCATTCATCTGGGTAACTGAGGCCTGAATTCCTCCTCAGCCCTCTGGTTCTTCTAAGTCACCTTGACTCATCTTTTCCACAGCGATCACCCCTCCTTCCGAGTCATATATGAGTGCATGTAATAAGCACTATATACCTAAACAAGCTGATGTATCATATCCTAATCTTAACCATTTTCTTTATCACAGCTTCTCCACCTGCCCTTCTTTTTGAAAACAGGTCACAGGAGGCTACGGAAGACAACAGCCAGCTCTGCTGGGGACCACACCGAGTCACCAGCCCTTCACAGACACCTCAAAGCAAGTCAGCCTGAAAGGAGCCAACAATGAGCAACACGGGCTAAAAGCAAGGTAAGGTGTAGCCTGTTATCAGAATGAGCTACTTCACAGCATCATTATGTCTCCAGTTTACACCACTGGTATTGACAAATAAGCAAAAAAATCCATGCACTACTAAAGATGTCTTCAGATGCTTTGGAGGAGTCTGAATGTGGGATTGATGTTGATGACATTATATGTTGTCTACATCCATCTGATTTGATAAAATGCCAGGAAGCAGTGTAATAGAAACCTTATTTAAATCTCTGCTATGAATGCTATTTCAACCTTTATCAGGAATTTCATAACAATAAAAAATGCATCACTATTTTTCTCACAGCACTGAAACTTTACTGGTATTTTGCAAGGCCTGTGGTTTCTGTTCAAGTATAAAACAGCTCATATTTTCCTCTTTCATAATGCTGACCTTAAATTGCATCCTGCACTATTGAACGGTAGGAGTGTTTCCTATAAGATTTGGGAAACTTACCTTTAGCCTTTCATATGAAATAAAGCTCCTGGGAATCATAGCAGATAATTTTACATGGAAATCTAATTGACTAAGGAACAGCCCTCATTTTCCAGAACAAATGGCATTCAGGAATATACCAGCTATGAATCTGGTTGAGTTTGTTCAAGATGAAGATAAATCTTTATAGAACAGTCAATAATAGAGCTATTGCTGTGCTACTGTTATGAAGGATGAGGAAAAATGTTGAATAAAAAATGCTCTGAGAGATTTCACCCCTTAAACATTTTCAGTGTACATCAAAGTTCAGTAAATTCCCTGTTACTTTTAAGCTTTTTACATACAAGGGCACTTTCTGCTTTCATCTTATCCTTTTTCCAGATGCATGAATATTGGACGATTGCTACGCACAAGAGCTGCAGATTCACTGGAGAAGGGAAGTTTGTTCTCCTGGGAGTTTCAATTCAATTTTTCACATTAAAGTTGTGATAAAGTACAGTCGCGTTTAAAAACTACTGGCACTGTATTAATTACAGTGCCTGGGCTGTTGGGTTTGTAATGGATGGTCTGTGCTAGAGATGCAGAAGCTGTTCCTAGTCTGGGTGGCATTTTGTGCTGAGCTTTACATCAGAGCAATTGATCCACTCACACTGAGCTTACTCCTGCTTTCTTTGGCAGAGAAGCCCTAATTTTCATCTGAATAACAGCGGTTCAGTTCAGGCACCTTAAAGCAGTGAGTTGAGGAGGCTGGCATGGTCTCTGCTGCAAGGAAGTGAATTTGGGGCAGTCAACACTGATTCTCACTCCTGCCTTCTCTTTGCAGTCTGACACCTGGGTCCTTCCAGCATGCCTGCATAACTGCAGTGGCTGAGCTGTGAAATATCCAATTGGTGTCACACTGCCTACCCACACCAGCAAAGGGTATGAACCTATCAGGGACATCTGAAGGCAGAGTACTTTCAGAATACCAAATGACCCATATTAACAGATGGAGTTTATTACAAAATTTTATTAATACACAAGAATGAAAATGGTCTTTGTGTCCTGGGAAACTGCTGAGGTTTTTTTAAAAGTCAGTTTTCTTATCCAAACCAGGCCAAACAGTCAATCAAGAAAATGTTCTCAACTTGGTCACTGTTAATAATAAGAAAGAATGGAAATTATTGAAACCTTTCAGCACAAAAGTGTTTCATTTTTGTTTGAACATGGTATAACTCTTTTTTCTTTCCTACAAGTTAAATCAGTTCTCTGAAATAACAGCCATCATAGAATGAACAGTCTGAATTTTTTGGTTTGAAAATAGAACTTATTTTGTTGAATTCACGTTTTTACCAAACCAAATCCTAAACAAGAAATTTGCTAAAATTGGTTCTTTTTCACAAATACATATGAATCTTCAGAGTAAAAGCTTTTGATAAAAAATAAATGCAATTTCTCTCTGCACTTCGAGTAAGAATGAAACTTACCATTCCTCACATCCTTCTTTTGCAAATATCAGAGACCCCCAACTTTTATAACAACATGATTAAATCTGTTATTTTTCTTCTGCATAAATATTTTAGCAACTGCTATAGGCTGCAGTGTCAATGTTTTTTTCTCAGTATAGGAACAGCTTGTCCTTGGGAACCTCTTTTCCTCATTTTTGTAAGCTTGTGTAGATACGCTTAAACCAGACACATTAGGAAACGTGCCGTCAGTGCATTTCATGACCATAGCAGTTTTACTACTATTACATTTGATTAGGCTGCTTTATTCATTCCAGTTATCTTCTTCAAGGTCAAAAAAAATCAGTCCTGCAACAGCTGTTTTCAGAGTGCTTTTCCTGTGTACTAACCCGTACCCTCCCAATAATACGAGGTCGAATAAAGTAATTAACTGTTCATAAACAAAATGGTGATGTATTATAAATACAGCATTGAAAAAAAAGTTGCTACTTCCTGTAAATGTAAAGAGAGGTGATTTTCAATAAACTGAAGGGGGAAAATGGCACTGTTCCCAGTTTTTCAAGGCTGTATGTATAAGGATCCATTTATCACCGTAGTGACAAGTTCTGGAACTCCTGTCATTAATGCTGAAGCAAAACACATTTGAATGTCATGCCAATAAATCATTTGCCAACTAGAGGGTTGAAGGGTTTTACAGTTGTTAATCTGGCTGGTCTGGGAATAGAATTTGCACACAATTTCCTTTCATTACCAGGAACAAAATAAATCCAGATTATTACAATCACGGAATAAAAGAGAGAGCCTCAGTTTCAAAGATTATTAAAAATGCAGAACATATACAAAATAACATTGTGATGTGTTTGTTTTTCTTATTCCGATATACCATGTTCAAAAGTGTGTAAAATCCAATTGTTCGCCAATTACTTAACTGAAAACTGATCACATTTTCTGTACCCAGATTAATTGCACTGTGTTTCGTCAAGAACCAGGCAAAACAAATGGGCACTGAAGCACAATCTGAAAATGAGCTAATCAAAGCTATTTTGGGCAAATGGCAGGGAAGCGCTGCAGACGTGCAAGCCTGTAAGGTTAACATCTGTCAGCAGTTCACCCTGTCCTATGGAATGGAGGTCAAAATTCACCATCTCGCCTGACTGTAACTGTGTCAGTGAATCAAGAAGGGCATATGCGATGGGATCTCTCAGGCATCCACATCCTGGCCCTTTAGTCATTGCTATATTAGTTTATGCTCCATTAATGTCTTTCAGTTGATATAATGTAACTTTACATGGTGGAAGGTACCATCAGAGCAATGAGGCAGAAGGCAAAATGCTTGTTCAACAAACATTTTTATAACACTTGCACTCTAATAAAAAGTAACAATCACAAAAATCTTTGAAATGTGAGAGATGCAAAATCCTTTCCCACCACTACCTTAACCAAGTTAATCTCTTGTATATTTGGAGTCCAGAAAAGTTTGATCAAAACAAGAGTTGTCCACACAGAATTTTTTCAGTTTTGAAATTTAACATGTTTTTCACTGGTTAAATAAGACAATAGGCCAGCATGGAGGCATGGCGAATAGAGAAAGAAAAATGTGTGAATGCCTGTAGAACAATGCTAGGGCTGTGTGGTGGTGGTGCTGAGCAACATAAGCTCAGTTCTGGAAGTGCTACCTGTCATTTACAAATCTCTTGAGCAATCCCACTTTTTTTCAGCCTATCAAATCTCAACAGTGCAGATACAATCCAATGGAGAGAGTCAATCGCTATACCATAGACACCCCAGAAATTCTGGTGTTTGCAATCCCTGTAGTGGGGAGGTTCAGTGCTTTTGTGTCAGCCTTCTTCTAAATCAAAATATCAACACAGGATATCGATCTTGAATTACTGTATGATATAGTAAATGTATGAAACACCATGGAGCTGTAGGGAAACACAGGTGAGTGATATACATCAGCTTTATAAAGAAAAAGGTTTGGGAAAAAAAGCAGATTCCCCAAAGTTAGCATATTAAACTTGATGATATAGCTTAATGAGTGGAGGAAGACTAAAAATTCAAGTGCATAAATGGTTTCTGAATATTTATGAGTAGCCTAATGTTGTACAGAGGAATAGATCAGTAACCAGAAAAGTATCAGAATACCAGCCAAGCTCTTATGAGCCCTTCCACTTTCACCCAAGGCTGTCACAGAAGGAAAGTGTCCACTCCAGCCAAAGTGACATGATGTTCATGGGCTGAACAGGGTTCAAGAATAAGAAAGGACTGCTCATTCCCATGAAAGATAGAGGCAGCTGCAAGACACAAAATAAAATGTCTCCTAGAGCATCTGGATCTACTGAAGAGCATGGAGAGTTACCACCCCTTTGGATTGTTCTCTTTGCTCTTCATGCACACGTGTTGAGCTTTGCTGGCTGTGGTGGGGAACAGCCATGACATCCCATTTGTCAGTGAGAGGAGAGAGTTCTCCCCTTGAAGCTGGCAGCTTCTTAGGCTTAGTTTCTCATGCCTGTTTAAGTATAGGACACAGTTTCATCACAGTCAAGCTCGTGAGATGAGGGAAAGTTATCAGTACAGAACCATGAAATCATAGAATATACTGAATTGGAAGGAATCCATCAGAATCATCAAATCTGACTCCAGGCCATGTGTAGGACACACCAAGAATCACACCACATGCCTGAAAGTATTGGTCAAGTGAAATACTCTAAAAATAAGGCTTCCTTAATTACTAATTCATGAGACTTTCAGAGAGGAGGGTATGTCAGAATGGCCTACTGTAGAGAGAACAACTTATGAATAAACATTATATTACATATATTAATTACTTTATTGCTATATTATTTTTATTAAGAGAACATATGAAAGAATAATGACTCTTGAGGGAACAATTAAATGGGAAGTAAATTTTTAACAGATTTAACAGACTATGTGCAACATACCTTTGATAGCAAAAGATGTTTCAGAAATGTAGTAAGTAGCTTTTGTTCTGATTTCTTAGTGCTTTTTTGCCATGGAGATCATTGAAAAGTTCTTGTTGTGTTGCACAGAGATTAGACTGCACATAATAGTCCTAACTGTAACTTCAGTTACACACTTGCAAGATGAAAGGCTATGGTAGTGTTTCAAAAATATAGCAGGAAACAGGTCTGTTTTTCAGCACTAAACAAAATTTAACTCACAGTACCTGGAAGTATTTAAGAAGCCTAATTCTGGAGAATTAACAAGTTTTTTCCTCAAGTGTACTCAATGAGTACATTCTTGAATAGATTGGCGTAAGGTGGATTTCATTGATCTGCCTGAAATTACCGGCAGTTTCACTTTGAATTAGATCTTATAGTAATGAAAATTCTGAAAAAAAAGCTGTCATTTTAAATGTTTACTGCAATTGGTATCCAAGGAGATATTAATGATTTGAAAACTGTAAATGCTCATTTTGAGAGAGTAGTTAGGTTTTAAGTTGCATATAAATGCATGCTTGACTTTTGAGAGAAATTTCACTTCCACTTCTCCCAGATAAAAAGCTGGTGGAAGAGCCCCTGGCACAATTTTTACATTCAAACCAAGGTCTAGATCCATGGGTTTGACAGCAGGCAAAATAGTTCCCCCAAGATAAATTCCTTTCAATTTGGGGAAAAATACTAGCATCACCAGCGGTAATTTAAAATGAACGTAGGATGTATTTCATCGTTTGAAGGTACAGTCTTTGATTTCCCTGTTTCAAGAGCAAAAACCAGACTCATCACCTCATTTAGCTTCTTACTGCATCCACCCTCCTTTAGCTCTGCCCAGGAATGCCAGCACCCAAGCAGTCAGTTCAAGATGCTGGTAGCAGGAGTAGGAAGGGAACTGCTAATTAAGCAATCAGGTCTGGAGAGGGAAGACTTGCTGAGGAGACCTTGTAGAGATACACGATGTCTGGGTGTATATCCAGAGAAGTCCACGAGCCAGACGGTGGATGTGTAGGAAAACTGTGGAAGTGGAGTTAGCTCCTGCTGTTGGCCTTGGGCTTGCCTGAAGGTCCTCCTGCAAGTGGCAAGCAGATTGAAGGCAGGACAGATGCAATGGCAGGCAGCCCTGGAAAAGCACAGAGCATTTTAAAAGACCTAGATTTAGCTAAAAGCTTTTTGAAAGACACTTAGTGTGATGCTTCTCACCCAGCTGTAATGGCCTTTGGCGGGTGGGTGTTCACCGCTTAGGTTTTCATTTTAGGCTCTCTGTCAAAAGAGAGAGAAATAGGCAGTCTTGAGCAGCAGTTCATCTGACCTATTTTAATGTGCTGCTGAGGAGGGGTTGAATTGCCCAGAAGTGCATATTTCTGGTCAGATAAATTTGTCAAATGGTCAAACGAAACCTGCTTTTATTCACAGCTTTGGGAGGAAGAGATTTCTGAGGAGGATCCCAGTGTGGAAGGAGTGTGGATGGCTGTGGGTTGATTACATTTGTTTTAGTTGCTCTGACCATTATTTAATGTGCTGACTATTGCATGAATACCATGCTTAATGATGATAGAAAGTGTCAGATTCCCCATGTGTGGTGCACAGATGGTCCACAGTGGCCTCGATTGTGTATTTAATGTGCACAGAGACCACTTGTACCACACATATGCAGGAGATTTGAAGCCTTCCAAAAACATCAGCCTTGTCGCACACATGGTGAAAAGTTGATCCTCACATAGCAGGAAACCTGTGATGAAGAAACTATTCCAGCTTGGTCCTTTGTTATCCGTAAATCCCAGTCAAATGTATACATTCCTCACATGCCACCATTCAGCACTTTCAGAGAGCCATGAGAAGGTTTGTGGGGGAACCCAGACACTGGATAGCCCTACCGTTCCTGTCACTAGGAGAACAATCCCTCAGAGGGATCAGGGAGCTAAACTACCATGACGGCAGACACTTGGTGGAGCAGAGCTGTGTCATTGCAGAAGTACTTTGAGGGTTGATTTAATCCAGGCTCCCAACAAAGAACGAACTGAAAATTGTAGAGGAATCCTACACGCTGAAATTTCACCTCGTATTTGTCCCAAAAGCAATGGTGTCTTTAGAAAGGTCTGCCAGTATAATTGAATTTAAATGTATTTTCTGTTAGCTAATCAATTTTTAGTATCTAAATCTGGCTGCTTTTCCTTGGTTCAGCTAATATTTTTCATCAGTTCCGAGAAAAATAAATCAAGGCATGGTATTTTATATACAGTGCTACTATTTTAATTCATAGTTCAAAAGAAGGCCTATATTTTTTCCAAAATGACAGTTTCAAGCAATGTTTCAACCAGTTGTCACTGACACTGTGCTACCAGAAGATTTTCTGTTTTCTAGAGTTTTGTGTAGTTTGGGCAATGTATACAGAGGCAAATCAGTGTAAGACCCGCAGACATTCTAGGCTTATTCTTGCTTAAATTATACCCAAATCTAGTATTTTGGGCCATCAGATGTATGACATGTTAATGCATAACTGCAAGGTATTAATTGGATCTCCTCTGAAATTCTACATGCTGTTTTGGTAAAACTCAAGAAGTCTAGAGAGTTTTAAAACAGTTTATTGAATTACAGCAGTGCAAGCTTCTTCCTCCTAAAGACAGTTGTACACTTCAGTGAATTTTGCCCGTGTGTATGACTAGATTTAGAAGGGAGAAGGAAAGAAATCCTCACTGACCAGCTGATGGGCTGGGACGCTTTCTGGACCTGAAAAGCCTGAATCTGATATTTTCTCCCAGTATAAGGGCACTTCACGAGACTGCTTTAACTACTCCACTAGAGAATACGATATGATGCAGGAAGAAAACTCTTAAAGCTAAGTTAGGTTTTGTGCAAAGTCCTTAAAGACTTATTGAAATAAGGCAAAAAACTCTTGTTCAGTCAGGGAAGTGGACTTTGGCTTGTCTGAAAAAAGAGAGAACAGAAATTAAATTTCTCACTTTATTCTATGAATGGTTCTCAGAGCTATATCTGGGTTTTCTATTACTTACATTTGTTAAAATTGCCCTCATTGAAAATCAGATGTTTTTATTTTGGCTTGCCATGTTCTTCAGTGTGAAAATGGAACAAAATGCTCTCATTTTGGTTCAAACAGTTCATTATACTCATTTGATTTGAGAATGCCAAAAAATTTAATCAAATTTATTCAAGAAAACCAGAAAAATGAATTATCCACTCAATCTGCTAGCTGAAAAATATGAGACAAAAAAATCCTAGGAATTATTATACAGCGGATCCTGACAGATTTATGTACAGGATTGAATGATGTATTTGTGATAGCAGTAGCCTTGAATGGAACAGTCACAGTGAGCCTTTACACTCGTGTTTCTTTAAGTTTACTCTTTAGGGTTTCTTGCTGCCAGAGTGAATAACCCAAGGAAGTTGCAATTCAACTTGCGGTGCCCAGAGATAAGGGAAGGATTTTTTTTTTTTTTTTGGATGAGAGTGGCTGAAAAGTCTGTATTAAGTAGAGATTGAGGAGCTGGTAGCCATGGGAACCAGGCTGATGCTGGTGTCTTTGTCTAAAGGAATCAAACCTCTCAAAACTCCCAGAAGCATCTTTATAAGACCAACAGTAGCAGAACTGACAACAGGAAGAGCAGCTATTGATTCCTTGCCAGTAGAAACTGGGAATGTCAGGACTAGGGAAGACTGTGACCATGATTTAACAAGAAATATATAGTATATACAATAAAATTCCAGCAAAACCCTCCCAGAACTCTAAAAGCTGCAAAAGACACGGTGTACCAGCTGTTGGGAGCATGGGTTTGAATGTAGGAGGGAATGAGTCAGTTCTCAATTAAGTGAGTTTTGTGAGTATGAGTGTCGCTTGCACGTGTGTAGATGGAACAGGGGCCCCAGCTCAGACAACAGAGTCAGCAGCTTTTAACCCTTGCATTGAAAAACTAACTGCACGGCATTTTTTTCCCTCATGTGATAGGAACAGAGAAGAACTTTGGAATCATACACAGCTCTTCTCCAGAAATATGACCTACCCAAAGCCTGAATATGGTAACACCACAGAAATATCTGCTCTGACAAAAACTGAGAAATTCCAAGCAGCACGTTTTCCACCACCACAGCAAGATGGGAAAATGGTTTCATAACTGTTTTGGAAGAAGAGCATCTCTAGGCAGCTAGCATTTGGCCAGAGAGCCTGCTCCCAGGAGGCTGATCTCAGAACAGTGTCCTCAGCACTTTCCCCTGCACCGGGCAGAAGACACACGCCAGCAACTCTCCCCACGCGTGTGAGAAGTCAACATCATTCCTTAACATTCATCCTCCCAATGCCCAGAGCTTCTCCTGAGCTGGCAGCAAGCACAGATCAGGATATTTAAAAATGGGAATGTAAATCCAAAGTTCCCTGCTAAAAGCCGCGGTGGTCTGATCAGCGCAGAGGCAGAACCTCTGATCTCACAGATGAAAGGGACTATCTCTGCTGCACAGAGCTGTGCTGACTCCCATCCAGCACACTCAGGGTATGCAGAGCTCAGCTTTTTGTGCTCTTCTTCAACAGTGCACCACGTGAGAAAATCCCCTGGCTTGCTCCCAGCCCATACCTTATGTAATATTTAAATGTAGCAATGGGATACCTGGAAGAAAAAGATCCAAATTTATACATGCGCTCTTCCATAAAACAGACTAAAACCTCAGGAGCTGCTAGCAGTAGCTTAACAGGCACTCACCCAGCCAGACACCTAATAGTTTTTAATGCTAATCAATAGAAAAGATTCTGGGAAGTGACCTTGAGAGCTATTGTCTCAGTGTGATATACATTTTGAAGCAGTGGGAGATTCTGATGCTTTAACACAGTAATTTCTGCAAAAAGGATATGTGGAAGGGTAGTGAAGATCTGAAAGGGTGGCATTTGCTAGAGGAAGGTATCCACAAAGGTGTAAATTTTGAGAGGAAAAAAAGGGTAAAAATCCAAGAGACTGAGCCAAGCTGTTTCAGCTGCATTCAGAACTTCTCTGTGAGTTTGTTGAACACTCATTTTATGATCAACTCATTAAATTTCCCTTCCCTGAGGAACGGGTAGGTATTTATCATCACAGCAAAATTTTGAATGTTTATTCACTATTATGGGAAATACTGACTTGCAAAGGTTTAAAAGAGTAAAAAAGACTTGCTTTTAACTATGAAGAAAAGTTTCTTTCCTTTGTAAGCTTAAAATTTATTATGTGCTATATAAATGCTTCTCAGTATTCCAAATACTCTTCCTATGCTGCCTGGTATTTTAAGGATATATCCATTTTTTTAGTACCAAACATATATTATGTCTTTTTTTCTCTTCTGTATGCAGTTGGACCTTTTGGTTTGGCACCAGACACAATGCAATTAGACTTTGAAGTGTTTGAACCACTGTTAATGCCATAATAACTTGAAGTAGTTTCTGCGAAAGAATACCAAGCCTTTTTTTCATCAATAAATGCTCTGTAGCATATGTTTCTACATTTCAATATCCATTTATCCACATATTTATTTCTGAGGAAATCAGTATTCATTAAAAGGAATACACTTTTAAAATGTGTCATGATGGTAAAGCATTTTTCATCTGAGGTAGAAAAGAAATTGCAAGAATTTTCATCCCCAGATGTTAATATAAGGAGATTTCACATTTTTTCAACATACTCTTTATTTTATTTGCGAGCCTCCATAAAAGTCATAAGACTGTAGAATAAAGTTAATGTCTCGGCTAAAAATATTTTAAAACCAGAAAAATCTGCTTAAATTCAGCATCTTGCAAGATATGTTTCTTTAAATTATTTCTTCTATGTCCTGAAAGCAAAATTAATGTAATAAACCACCAAGCTAGCTTAAAGTACAATATGAGTAGAACAATTTTTTGTGTGCTTAATTGCAAGTACATGAGGTGTGCAATTCTGGTATCTACAGTGAGGTCACTCACAAGTCTGAACATAAGCACGTCTTTAAGTAGTTTGTTGGATCAAGTCTTTAAGAAAATTACTGTTGCAACAGAAAAATTAAAGTCTCACTGATGGGGTTTGACTGCAGGAAATTTAGCATAGGTAATACCACTTACAGAAACTCTTTGTGGTACCTTGTACAACAACAGACAAACAGCAATGTATTTTCTTCTTGTTCTGAAATGCCCTCCTTCTGACTTGCAAATATGAGAAGTCAAAACCATGCTCTGACCAGTTTTGGGGTTGTTTGGGGTTTTTTTTTTTTTAATAGTTGATTCTAACATAGAGTAATTTTTGTATGTTTAGAGGATTGAGGTGGAAAAAGGAATACAACAAGAAAGGAAGGAAAAGTAAACTTGCTTGGAGAAGGAAGACTACCATGAAAAAGAGGGATGAAGGGAAATATTAAGAATTATCTGGAGAGAGATGAGGACAGTAGAGGGAACGAGGTATTGGCAGATGATATTGTCAGATAGAAGCTGCAAAGAATCTTAAAAATGAGGGTGAGAAAGCCTGAATTCTGTGAGCAAGATATATGGGGGCTGTGGTGAGTGAGCCTTAGGTTGGGTAAAGTTTATTTGAAATGGCATACATTGTAAAGGTTAAAAAAGAAGGGTAAGAGGAAGTGGTTAATGCTAGTTATGAGAGTATCAGTGTTGGTTACTTTTTATCACATACCCACTAAAAAAGAGTTCTTATTTTGAATATTCCAGATTAAGCAAAAACAATTAGTGAAAGTCTTAATGTGAGGAGAATGAAGTGAGAAAGATTGAACCTAATGCTGGGCTTCAACATGTCAGAGAAAACTGGTGATAGAGCAATGGGGGAGGGAAGGCATTTTAGCAAGAAGTAGGAGGAGTTCCATTTTAGAGCTGCTTGACCTTGAGAAAACAACAGGAGATCCAAGAGAGAGTAGTAGAGAAACAGATATAGACACAACATGCTCAGAGAGAAAAGAGAGGTTTTGGATTTGAGGGTCAGAGGCACCGAGGCGAGAAAGAGAAGGAGAATAAGCCATGCTGCAGGCAAGGCATGGTGAGCAATACAGGGTGGGAATCTGGAGATGCACAGTGGAGATACACACTGAAGCCCCCAGAGAGGCTTCACCTTGGACAATGCAGCCATTGAGTGATCACAGCTGAAAGTATAGGAAGTATATTTTTTATGGAGTGTGGAGGGAGGGGAACACCGTCAAAATCTCAGTCTTCCTCTCCAGAATGAGACATGTATTGAAGAAAAAGTAAAATAAGCAGGATTTGGGAAAAGGGGGAGAGAAGAGAAATAAAGGCAGCAAATTATGTCAGGATCAGATGTTAATGAGGTAGAAAATGAGAGAAATGAAAATGAGAGAACTGAAATTTGAGGCCACTGCTATAAAATCTGAAACACTTTCTGGGATGGACTATTTTAAACTTTCCTCCAAATAATTATAGCCTTGCAAAGTAGGGATGTGTTCATCAAAATGACGGCTTTTTGTTCCACATACGGCATGGTATTCGGCAGGTATTAAATGGGATGCATTGCAGTTCAGCTGCAGGTACAAAGTAAATGATGCATTTCTTTGCTTGAGGCCCTCATTATGCTCTGTAAACAATCAGAATGGAGATTTATTCTCCGCTCACTGATTTCCTGCTCTCGGGTAAAAGCATGAGGGGCACGTTAGAAAGAAAGCACTAAGACACTGATTATCTGTTTCTCCAAGCCAAATTGGTTTAGGTTTCTCCAGGCCTCCTAGTAACAGCTTTATTATTATGGAGTAATTTCCCCCCAAATACTTCTAAAACAAGTATCAGATTAATGTTTCAGATAAGAAGAAAGTATATTCATTAACTCCCAGGGCCTGTCTATTGAAATAAAGGCCTCAAATGAAACATGCAAGTATGGTTTCATTATATGTTGACTTTTTCTTGCTGTTTTGTTTTTTATTTTACATTCTTTAACAGTAAATGGTTAATGATGATCAATATACAATATATTTATTCCATAGATGAGAAAAAATAATTCCTGTTAGCAAATATTTTCCTGCAGTATTAGCATATTTCATGTTTCTTTTAATCTAGCTGCAGATATGAATCATCGCACACACATGCATCACTTTTGTTTACTTACAAACCAGCTATACTGCATATTATGTTGGAAGTAAACACATATATGAAGAATTTATTTAGTTCCACAGTAATTGCAGTTTCTGTTGTTTACAACCTTATGGTGTTCATATTTCTTATGGTATCCCAGGAGAACTATGGTGTGTTAAGAGAACTGAACTCATCTCATAAATATGTATTTTTTGTTTCATGGTAAATTTTTCAGAAGTTATGTTACTCAGATGCATACCTCCTCATAACCTTTTTTTAAATCCCAAAGTAAAAGATCTATTATGTAGTCTCCTTTTCAAAAGTAGCTTAAGCACTGAGAAGTCGGTGAGACTTGGATTCATAAGGCAGTTTCTGAAAAAAATATTTCTTCAAGCTTTGAAAGACAACAAATACTGTATGGAGAAAAGATACACAATGGAACACTTCTCTCATTCTCTGAATTTTCTGCCATGGTACAGTTGTGATTTTTCAGAAGGAAGAATGTATTATTTTGGTTGTTTCTCTTGCCTTAACGACAGGTGTAGCCTTCTCAATAGCTCTACAGAGGAATGGTGGCCAAAAACCCTTTTTCCCCTTTCATTTTTTTTTCCCTATCATGGGGTGCCATAGCAATAAAGTTTCTGGTGGGGCCAGCAGCTGGCTTCGTAGTGTCACTTTGTTCAGCTACACCATGAATTGCAAAGGACTGGCACAAGCAGGTTCTTGAGGACACAGGTTTAGCCAGTGCAGATGCGCTCTGCTGCTGGGGGAATGTGGGAAGCCCCTTATGGGTTTTCTTAAGCGGGACAGCCTTAAGAGAGCAGAAACAAAGAAGAGGAAATCAAAGTATCTACAGTGTTTCTAGAGGACTTGACTAAAGAGGTAGAAACTGTTACATCCATTTTGCAATACCCAGGTGCTTCTTGGGTAAAACGCAAAATGGCAACAGTTTCACCTGTGAAATCTTTTTCAGCGTTAGAAATCTTGCTGGTAATTACAGAACGTGAGTCCCTTGAGGGCAGAGTCAGTTTATGTCTGATTCAGTGCGTTCCTAAAGATTGTTTGTTCTGTTCCTTCCTTCAAGAAAAACTCAGGTGATATGCTAAGGCAGACCTGGACTCGTGCGGGAAAATATACTCTGCAGCCCATTTTGGTCAAGTGAGATTTAACACCTTCTTATGATTGAACTTAATTCAGGTGGAGAGAGTTTCCATTACTCCTTCTACTAGTGGCATAGGTAACGACAAAGACTTAACATTAGAAATATGGAATATTTAAAGTTAGCAAACACTCTTATGCAGCCAATGTTGCAAAATACTTTGAAGTTTTAAAAAGTGAAATCTTTCAAAACGTCAAGATTAACACCTGGTAAGAAATTTGAGGGAATAAACAAAAGGAATACATGCTTTCATTAAAAGTCACCTAAGGCCTAGGAAGATAGTTGTTAATAACACAAGATTTCTTATGAACAGTAGCAATTTGTAGCATAATGTAAGACAGCAATGCAGACATGAATGGTTCTAACTTCAGACTGTATTTTGAACATTGGGTATTTTTAGCAAAGCTACACATTGAGTTTAACATGCTCCATATGTACAATACAACAACAACAACAACAAAAGAATAAAATTTAAAAAGAGAGGAAGTCTTAGCTTATTATCCAACTAATATAATGTGCTTCACGCTTCTCATGAAGGGGACTAAGCACAATATACTCAACAGTTGTACAATCTTTCCTGCCTGGTATATTTAAATTACTTTCAGCAAAAGAAAGTGGATGGTGCTACAAATCAAACTCAAAGTTAACACAAAGGCAAAGGACAGCACAAGATTCTTCCCTCTGGCCTTCATTCTGTGGGTTCAAAACCAAGCTCTCCCTGGCTGGTTTAATGACCCTGCAATGTACAGAGTGTGAAGGGAAACAGCTTGGCACCTGCAAATCTCACACACGAAAGCCCCAAAAGTTTTCAAAGTACAAGGGATTTTAGAGAGATATGAGATTCCCTTTTTTTTTTT